>VKOC01001007.1:0-18735 GCA_009364415.1 Spea multiplicata | reverse complement strand
AGGTGATCCTCAGCTTAAACCTTCATCAAACATTACTGAAGACCTTCCAATCTGGAAGTTTCTGATTTCAGAGGGTTGTAGCTTATTCCTTAACCCTACCCATTCATGTTCCTTAAATAAATTTGATTTGATGCACCAGCCTTTGTCCACGGTAATTTCTTATTTATTATCATTTCTTTTCATCAGTTTATAACATCTCCTCTTTGTTCTGGGTGAAATTTAGGATTGCTACCAGGTCTTCCAGGCTTCCAAAAATTCTGGAAGAAGCAGGTGTGTGCACATACAGGTTAGTACATTCTCACAAGCTCTTTGTATACTAGTTAGCTTTTACAACCCCCAGAAGACTGGTTCTCAGATATAGAACTTGAATGTTCTTGAAGATGACTATTAAGATATAGGCTTTTTATTGGAAATGCAACTGCAAGTGTAAATACAAAATAAAGCATGTTCTAAGCAAGGACAGACAGTGATTGGAATCAACATGAATGTTCACTATATCAATGGCATTATTAATTGTATTGGACCCCGATCAAACTACATCAATTCTATTTGTTAAATATAGGAGATAAATAGATAGAAAAATAAAATATAACAAGATATAACAATATATATATAGTATATATACTATATATAATTACATACAGTACTTATAAACCATATAATCATTATTTTTCTTAGCAACTTTTTTTAGTGATATACCCTGCCATTCATCAATGAGTAAAATTATAATATATATAACAATCTCTATTTAATATATATATATATTATTTTTATATTCAGTAAAGCACGAAGGTAATATGAATGTAAAATTATCTGCAGGATAATAGATTACAGATTACTATACAATTGCATACAACAAGTGGGGAAAACTGTGATCGTGGTGGAGATAAGTATTATTATTATTATTATTATTTTTTTTTTTAACTGCAATTATCTGACCAATGCTGAAGAAATACAAATGACAGCACAGATACTAATAAATTAGTAAATTATTAATAAATTAGTAAAAAAAATATGTTTAATAGAGTTCATGGAAGGTTCCGAAAACAACTAGAACAGCAGAACAGTGCATTAATATACATTGGATTTATTGTATCATTATGTACTCTGCATAACCCACACAGTATATTATTTATTTTGTCTATTGCTCATAATATTATATTGATCAGTATTTTAATATGCAACAGCATTCATTGCTATTAAGTGTGATTGCTTTATCACCATATGTGAAGACAATAAAGCCAATAGAAGAAACAAAAGAATTCTGATCCCTATCTCCTGATCTGTTCTTTAACAGTAAAGGGTTTCTCAGTGATCAGCCCTGTCCCACCAGCCCTGCCCCTGTCCTCCTCCACCTCCAGGCGTTGGTAGCCACATGCAGGTGCCAAGCAACCAGCAGACACAACACTATTACTGTTCATGTCAAGAAGCAGATCTGCCTCCCTGCTTGCCACAAGGATACTGCTGCAAACTCAGGTAAGCAAACACACCAATACAGGCTTCTTAAATAGTTAAGTAACTGAGTCCATATTGGCAAGTAAAGGATAAAGTTCTGTCATTAGAAGGAGTTGTATCAAGAGTTTACAGCACAGAAGCTCTTTTTAGCATACACTCTTGTTTCCTTTCAGCATAGTTTAGATTTTAAACTTGTGATCTCTAAAGCTCTCTAAAGCATAGTCATGCATGCTTAATATATTTTGTACTATATATTCTTTTGCAATAGGAAGGTGTGCATTGTACCAAATATGTGTTTTTAGTTCATCATTATAATTATTATGTGTCTTATTTCCAAAATAAGTTTGTAATTGTGCATAGGAATTTGTGATACTTTTATAAATCTGTTTTAGAATTAATAAAAAAAATAGATATCATTTTCATGTTATTAGGGTTCTGTAATGAAATACTAAATAAATAATACATTAAAAATATGGCATAATGTGCAAGTTACATTTAAAACTAAATTTAAACTTGAAATTTGCACAACCTTTTGTGCATTTTAGGCAAGTCACAATGTATGTTTTCTGTTATACCTTATATGAGCTTATATGTTGGTTTGAACCTTTAACTGTAAACTGATCTTTTTTATTTGCTGTTACATTGTATTATTTATTGTTTTTCTTATTTATACGGTGTTATGAGCGCTGGGTTGAACTATTGGTTTTAGGTTAACAATCATGTAACTGTACTAAAATGTACATTGTACAGTAGAGTTATGGAACATTAAACGTTTATACAAATTTTTGGAAAAGTTGTGAATGAATGAATATGTCTAGTATTACCAGCTAATTAATGTATAACTAAAACTATGAATAATGAAGTAATAAATAAAAAATACAGTAGGACAGTATTAAAACATAGTGAATATACATACCGTCGCCATAACCAGTCACTTGCAAACAGCCCCCAGGTTAAACCGAAAAATAGGAACACTCACAATTCACTAAAGGAAAACTTGTGAACCTTTTTAATGTTTCTAACATTTGTTATACTTATTCCTTGACTCAGATACCACAACAGAGTCTACTTACCTGCTTCCCATTAAACTGGAAAAAAAGAATGGAGGAACTACTGCATTGGTTGGAAATTAGAATCTCATCGTCCCTTAGGCCACGGTCAGATGATATTAAAACTTTACTACAGGATTATACATATAGGTAAGTAGGACTTTACTGAATGTTCACATGTTCCTAAGTAAACCTTTTATCGATAAATTAACTCTGATTTTTTTAACTTTAGAGCCAGTTGATATAATGTCATTTGAGTAATGTTGCTAATGTGGATTTTGAGCTAGAGTACCTAATATTTAGGTAAGGCATTACAAGTATAACTTGAGTAGTACTTAGTCCCCTTATTGTCATCCGGTAACCTATTGGACCGCCATATTATTTATTAAAGCCAGCTCATGTCAAAGCATCACTAATTACTGGTCTGGAGTAAAAGGCTTGTTGAAAAGATGAGCCTTGCTTTTATTTGTTGGTACCATATTCCTAGAATGTCCCTTAACATTTTTATATATTGTTTTTTAGGAACTATCTGTTAGAGTTCCTGAAGAATGAAGATGTCCATGCTTTGTATATCTATTTCAAGCATACCAAGACTTCGTTGGCAGCCTCGCTCTCTCCCCCTGATAGCCTTCAAAACAAATGCATATGTTTTATTAAACTGGGAACTGCATGCAAACTTTCACTGGAAAACATAGGTAAAAACAGAAAATACAAAACATCAAGAGACAAGGACTGATAACACTAGCACAGACTTTTGAGGCCACTATTTATGTGGCGTTAAAAAAAAATATATGTATATATGACCGTATATGACCATATGTACACTAAAAACAAAATGCTCACATCTGTTGATCTCTGGCAGCAAATGTGTTTAATTAGACTTAATCCAAACCTGACTGCCTATCATCTCTACAAGATGTTGCCCTGTTGACCTTCTTACATGAGGCTGGTGTGCATTGCTGTGAGTTGAAAAATACTGAGGCTTTCAAAGGTCCTTCCTAGACCAAATGGCACCCAAGGCAAGAATACTGTTTTGGTGCCACCCATTATTTTATTTTCGATTTTTTTCTGTAATGTTTTTACACAATTTGTGTGTATTTTTGTGTATTTAAACAGTTTCATTTATAAACATATAGTTTGCTTTGTGTTGGTGTTTTATTTGAACATTATTGTGACTTTTATGGCTCTACAACACCATGATACACTCAACAGCAAACATCCTTAGTTGTTAGAAAGGAGAGACGTGAAGGGAGAGAAGAGGTAGCTACCCAAGTTGTCTATTGCTAAAATTGGCCCTGGAGATCACTTATGTTTAGAATTGGTCTGTATCAATATATGTGCCACTTGTAATCCTTATTTGTTTCTCCTCAGCTAACAATGTGATATCGGTGGACTGTGCCAAATTCCCCTTGACGTACATTAATATGGTTCTTCACCAAGTGTACTTGCCACTTCTGTGCAATGACAGCGTAATGGCTGGAGCACAGTTCAGTGCTGACAAAATTATTGACATTTTGCATAAGTTTACTGGGAACCTGGAGATCATAGCGGGTCATGCTGAGGTAAGACCAGTCCTCAAAGAACCGTAATAATCATCCACCAATTAGTTGCATAATACGTGGTTGACTAAGCACGGGCAGCATGTGAGCCGGACCCTCTTTACCTAATACATTGCTTTGTCTTTTACTTCTAGTTTTGCCATAGCCTTTGAAGGTTTCTGATGTAAGAAACACTGTGTAAATAGTTTTTGCTATATAATTAAAAGATAATAATAATAATGGTATGTTTCAAGCTATGGTCATCTATATAGTAATAATAATAATATTAAAACAAGGGTATGTTTCAAGGTATGGTTTATCTAGCTCCTAGGGCTAGATGTTAAATCTGATAATTTAAGAATGAAAAATACTATTGAAGGTATTGTATCATGTAAAAGTCAGTGTTACATGATGGTCTTTCAGTACTAGTTGTATACATACTGTAAATATAAAAGCATGTTGATTTTCTATTAAGGGTGCAATTGTGCTGCCGGTCCCTTCCTTGGAGTTGCTGAAAAACACATCATTAGTCGGTAAACACGGAGCTGCGATACATATTTTGGAAACAACAATTATTGGCTGGATAAAGCAAATCAAGGTGAGATGCAACAGCTGTACATTGGTCTATTATTAACCCCTTAAGGAAAATGGCGGTCCCTAAACCCATTGAAAACAATGCATCTTGTTCCTGTACATGTACGGGCTTTCTCATTAAGGGGTTAATCTTAGAAGAACATTCAATACATATACGGGAGGCGGGTGGCAATGGCAGCTAATGAAGTTTACAGGAGCAGAAAACACAGGAGTAGTTAATAACTCTTACATATGTATTGTTTAATGCAAGTATGCAAAAACTGTGTGTGTGTAATGTAGCCTCAGAACTCTCCCTGTACATACATACACACAAAACCCCTATGTCCAAAAATATTATTTTTAGTACAATGAGAACAAGATTGGATGTGGTATAATAACATCATATTCTGGTTCTGGGCTATAACCCACAAGAAGATGTATAAGAGGACAGAAATATCATTATCATACACAAATAAATAATTATTAATATCATTTTTTTATTGTTAAACCAATGGAAGCATTTCACTTATTTCACACGTAGGTTGTCCTGAAACATGACCCTCTCACAGAAATTAAAACCAAGGGTCAAACACCTGGGATTTATGAAGAACAGGACATATGGAAAAAGCATATCCAGACTCTTCAGTCTATAATAGAGCAATTAAGTTCTGTTGAGGCTACAGATATTGTCTCTCTCTTGGAAGAAGCGAAAAGCACATATGGACATTCAATCAAAGCTGTCTCACAGGACGTGAAGAAGGTGAGTCTAAAAGTTTTCATAGGGTCAAAACACTGACCTTTAATGGGGTCATTAGCTATCCCAGGATTACTTATAGTGAAGCACATACTGAATACAAACAGTAGATAACCCAGGGGTTCTACACAAATCTGGGAAACAACTAAAGCACATCTTGGCAAAAAGATGACACCACATCAAGTGGTGTTGATTTGGTGTCAGAATAGCTGACTTGCATCGTTTCTTTTGTAATCTTTTGTAACAATGTTTTTTTATGTTGCTACAAAAATCTTTAATTTACAGGCACTTTGCCAGGCTGAAGAAAACCTGAGCTTTCTGAAAACGCTACTTCAGTGGTACGATAAGATGAAATTGGCTTCATCTGAGAAAGAAAAGCAAACATTGTTTCTCCCAATGTTACATAGTTTATTTCTGGTTTGGAAACATTCAAGGTAATATAATGATCTTACTGTATTTCTGTTTATCACTTAATTTGTGCATAATGGAATTTGACAATGATCTATTAATAAACAAGAAGACTAAATATTGGACCACTTATTGGTAACTTTATTAATAACCCCATTGTAATTAGTGGGCATATATCCATAAACCATTTTCCGATACACATTCCCAGACTGGCTGATAAAAGAGCAGTGTTCAAGAAGAAAATTACTTATGTTTACTATATGTTCTTATGTTATGTATATTACCCGTAAACTAATCTTATCATTTGTGCTACACAGGTACTATCATCAAAACAAAGTATTTTTAAATCTTCTCAAACTAATGTCCAATGAGGTGGTACAGATTGCTGGACACCTAATAGGAAGAGATATCTTAGATACTCCTCAGGTAAGACAGTTAATTTCTCTCCATAGGCAGAATTGTAGGATGAAGTATCCCACATGATTTCTTAAACCACAAAAAAAATGAAAAAAACAACCTTTGATAAATAAGCTTGATCATCTTGCTCTATTCACAAAGCATTATCGAGTGGCAGGTCAGACCTTCTTGCAGGAAGAGCTGCAGGAGTTGGTCCTAGACATTTCATAAAATTGGATCTGCCGCTCTTCTCAGAACCTACATTTTACACACTGGATATACTAATGTAAAAGTGTTTAATTATTAATATAAGCAATGAGATATATTTGCAATTCAACCTCATGTGAATACAAATGGGAAAAAGCAACTTATTTTTTCTTGCCATTGGCCCAACTGTCTCTACCTATTAACTTAGTTGTTCTCTGCTGTTAAGGTTGGTTCCATGTAGCCTTTTTAATGGCTAGAGAGAGAAGTTCGGAGCAGGAAATTAATAAGAGCTACTGGCTCTGCCACAGGTTGCTACAGATCACAGGTTCCATAAGGCAAGCTTTTATACCAATTATCTCTAAAACAATCCCACTTATATGCAGAAACATTAGAATTTGACGACAGATAAGAACAATTGGGCCCATCTAGTCTGCCTATTAAACCTCTGACCCCCTAGTTTTGGACCATGGCATCTTTTTCTAACATTTCTCCTTCCCAACTTCTTTCCTGTAATCTGTTAAAACCTTGTAAACATTTAATCACGTCACAAACTAAAACCACAAGGGATAGATTTAATAGGGGATAGATTTAGTAGCTTCAATGGGGAATTTACTCCAAATGTTTTATTGCCATTATCAGATTAAAATATATTCTTAACATCTTTGTTAAAACACTCTAGTTTTTGCTTAATATAATGTTTTTTATACAGTTGCATGTTAGCCATTTGGATGTATTCTTCGCTTTATACATTAGCCAAATCTACTAGACAAACAAATGAATGGCTCACCCAGCCAGACTTCATTAGCATTGCCATAAAGAATCAGCTCAGTGTGGTGATGGGCAGGGAAAGTCATCCATAATATGGCATGACTGATAACAATGGCACCCTCCAGATCTGCAAATAAAGGAAGTTTATTGGAACAAAATTACCTCAAACCAGGTTTTTGGCAATGCTAACCTACTTTATTGTATAATACACTGTATTTTATGCTCAAGGAGGATTTTTTTCTATCCGGCTTTCTCTTTGATGAATGAATTTAGTTATATTAAAATTTACGACAATGGCAGCTCGCCTTTAAATCTCTGAGATTATCTCAGCTGCAATTCATGCTTTAGGGGGGAAAAACACACACATTTATGATACATATCATTATATCAGCTGGTTCATTTCCTTTTGTACAGGCAACAGTGCTCTGCACAGATATGTCTGTTTTTATGTTATCTGATGATAATATACTTGCTGCTTATCTTTTCACAGGCATACACTTTATTAAAGGAAGCCTTAAAACTGTGCGCAACATTTCGTGGGACTTATCTGGATATAAAAGTGAAGGCTGATGAATACAACACAAAGAAGATGGAGGAAAATGATGCACAGATGTAAGATCCCATAGTACACATTTCCTTAGTTTGTTTTAGATTGTAGTAAGCGCCTGTGTACAGAAAACACCAGGAAGATTTTTATACTGTTACACAATTTAGCTTTATCATTAAAATTCTTTTAAAATGAGATTTGTTTTTGTTCTTAACCTTTTTTCAGGTAATTGCAAATGAATTGTACGCAATTATTGATGTACTTTGACATTAAGATAATATTTTTTGTGGCCACAGATTTAAGAAATCAACAGGAACTGTGTGGAATCTACGCATGTACGAACCCCCACAACCAAAGTTTAACAGAAAAGACTGGTTTGCAACGAATCAAAGAAATCTTAAGGATGACTCCCAGGATCGATGGGTGGATTCGCCGTGGCCACTACATAATGCCACCTGCTTCCAGAATATTAACATGTTTATGGAAAGGTGAGAAACAATAACTGTTAGTAAGCACTAGCTGAGTATCTGAATTTAGATGGCTTGGGTACTAGTAGTAAACGGACTAACTGCTGGTAATTGATGGTGACTTTCTTCATTGCACTTGTCACAAATGTATTGATTGTTCTTTAGCAGGTAAAGACATTTTTAAACAGTGGACTTCTCTTTGTTCACAGTAAAGACAGAAGTAGTAATTCTTTGAGGTAGATCTAGAGAGCACAACACACAATGAATGATGGTTTGGGAATATCATGATGATCAATAACAAAATGTAGCTTTTTTGATCTCTTAAGCACATCAGAAAGATGAATGCTGGTAGATGCAATACTGCTAGAATTAGGTGTGTGTTTCTAAGACAATATCAAAGTGTCCAGAATAGAGCATGCAATGTACATAGTTACATATTTACATAGTAAATAAGGTTGAGAAAAGACCTAAGTCCATCAAGTTCTGCCCTTCTACCTAACCTTCCTACTCTTGATCCAAAAGTAAAAATAAAAAAAAATAAAAAAAATCAGAAGAAATGTAACCAAATCCAGGAAGATATCATCGAATCATTCCCTTTGATGAATTTGCAAATTTATTATACAAATCCTTTGTGTGCTCTCTTTCGTCTGCTCTTATGTGACGGGCGCATGATGCACCCAAGTGTATGGCTTACGAAGGATAAGTGCAGTTTATTTTTATTATATATAGTGACTTTATGCAGTTAGTATTTGCCCTCCCAGAATGTCTTCAAAGCTCAGTGTATGCCTTTATGCTTGAATGGCAATTCACTATGATGTAGATTTGAACTTGTTTAGGAGTGCCTTGTTACCATAGAACTAAACAGTACATTGCGCATGACCTGTCATCTACACAGGTATGTAGTATAAAATTTGCAAAGTTCCTTACTGCCCATGTTTTGGGCACCCCTTGTTTCTCCCTGTGTCTCCTTCTAAATTTGCCAGACAGGGATAGAAGGGAGTTGTAAAGTAGCCAAATGTTGTTTATTTTTGGAAGAATTGTCTCGATATCATGATTTGGAAGAAATATTAAGCTAGTTAAAATGTGTGTAGTTTGTTTATGATATAGTCTTTTCTGTTTTACTTTTAAGGTGCAATGATGTGCTTGACTTAGTGGAGACAATGAAGCATTTCCAAATTCTGAAGAACGTGGCGGCTATAGGGGGTGCCGGCTCCTCCAGTTTGGATGCTATGGTGCAAGAAATTTGGGACATGTATTGTGTCGCGAAAAAGACTTTTGTTAACCAAATAGCAGATATTTTTACAACTGACAAAAACAGTCCTTTTGAGAGGGTATTTTTTGACTTCAGAACTACTATAAAGGTAAACTAAATAAAACAAGATAACTTTATTAAATTTTTTACATTATTTCTGCAACATTTTATTCTTGACTTCTGTAGTCCGGTCATCCAACGTGCTGTCACCTACACATATCTACAAAGTTATTCTTTTTTAGCTTGGCATGCTGGCTAAACGTTGGTACATATAATAAAGGGCCAAACCCCAGGAAGGGATTGGTTGGCTCGGCATAATGCATAGTTTAATGAGTGAGGAGGCCAGTCTATTCCACATGGAATGGTTCTGCCATTCTTACAGAATAAGCTTACTTGTGCTGACCCACAGTAACGTTGATTAATCCACAGCTATCCTGCTAACTCCCTCTTTGGTGAATTAACCCTAATAACATATGGCATTTACTTTTTGACCCTGGGCCATAATGATCTAGAGTAGGACAATCATGATTCATTTTGCATGTAATGCTGTTTTTGGAAATTTAGTTTTTTTTTTCTTTACTGTTTTAGTAAACTTTTAACATTTTTCATCATTCACCATGGCAAGTAAATTGCAGTCACGTCTAAACAATATATGCATTTCTTATTTATACGAAAGAAATCCTGTGGATTGTCACCATCTGTTCAGTTGTTACAGTTAGATTAAAATCCAAAATGTAGTGAAAATTGCATTTACCTACACAGCATGTAAAGTGGATTCCATTTCACTCAGTACTGCTCAGCTTAGAAACATTATCAATATTACTTTATTGCAGAGTCTAGAACACCAGCTTGGGGGTGTTCTGAAAACCAGTTTTCATCAATGTCCTACCATTGCTTCACAGCTGAGGCTTTTAGAAGTGTTTGAAGGAATCAGCAGACGAGATGTTGTGAAGGTAATATTAATTCCAACACTTTTGCTCTTATTGAACTAAATCCTCATGCAGTTGCATGCAGGACACAGAAATATTAAGGTTGTACTATGCCCTACCCTTTGTGATCAAGCTCAACCTAACCATATCTCACACTTTCTTAGGTGAGAGGTCTTTTTGTCCGTGGTATAAATGCTGATTTTTTTTTAAACTGATTAAAATTATGGCATTTTCGCATAGATACATTTTGGATTACTTGTGTTATAGCCATTATACTCAGCAGAGCCTGTAGTTTATCCATGTAATCCAGCACTATTGTAATAGCAGTTGCAGATAATTTATTTTTCTCTTTTCTCCCTCAGGATCATTTGAAGGACAAAGATCAGCACCTGGTTTCTATGTTTATTGAAGAACTCACTCAGGTGCATGACTTGTACCTGGCAATGGCCAACAATCCTCCAATGCATATTAACATGACACCCACCATGAGCAAGCTGTTGTGGATTAAAGGACTTCATGCGCGGATTTCTGTAAGTTGCTGCCTGTTTTTTTATTTGTACGTTAGATAAGGATGAAATAGTACATTTTAATGTGGATTTGAGCTGGTCTTGTTATGCATTATAAAGTTTTCTTCAGCTTACACAGATTTTGGCATTTTCTATTACTTTGTTAAGGAGCCCATGGCAAAGCTGAAATTGGTATCACCACTTACCCTTGAAGGAGACTGTGGCTGGAAACTAAGACACTTGTACAAAGAGACAGAAGAAGAACTAGAGAGGTATATATATTATATATATAGTAGCTGGTGTGATGCATAGGCATCATGTATGGGAGGCGACAGATGAAAAACATTTTAATTACCTTTCTGTATAATATTCAACCACACAATTAGGTTTTATCATACGATACAGATTCACTAATCACCGTTAACATTTATACAGTACTTATCAAGTGCAATATCTGGACCTAAATACGGTGGGAAAGAGCTGTTTGGAAAGGAAATAATGGCTCCACAATATATATAAAATATTATTACCATATAGTACATATTACTGTAAAAACCTGCAATGAAGCTTTCATTATGATGTCAAAAAAGGAAGGCATAGATCTAATCATCTATCCTAATATATATTTTTTCAAGAACCCTCTGTGATGTGCGGCAACAAAATCTGGCTAATAGTGTTGCCCTATGGGCTTACATCATGTTCCCATGGCACATCAATGGCTAATTCCTGCTGTGGCTGGAATGAAATAAAAAACGACATTGTAGCCAATACATTTACCTATTGTAAAAATATCACTGGATTTAGTATGAAGCACAATTAATGCTTATTATTATAATCAGTTGTTTGCAAAGCTTCACGATAATTCTTAGTGACATACAATAAGATAGAGCATACATATATTTTTATTCCTTGTTCTCCAAATACAAGGTTTAAAGACCGTCACATGAAATCTTGGCTCTCAGCTGTGGATATGGAACTCAGTGATGCTTTAAAAGTCCCTCTGTTTGTAAGTATTTTTTTTTTTAAATTTGGGTCAACTAGACTAGAATACTGACTTAGGTTAACTTGTAATTTTAAAAAAGGAACAAAATGACTCAAAGATATGTATAAAACCAAAACGAGCCACCTACCCTACAGTACAGTTATATTCTTACTGATTGTTTTAGTGTTTTACAGCCATTTTACTTATTATTTGTTTGCCATTTAAAATAATAAGTGAGATAATATAATATAATAATTAATATACTATAATAACAATCTCTACATTAATAAGCCCTCTCTTGTTAGCCTACTGGAGGTGTATTAGCTGGGCTTTTTATTATAGAGGAACTATATGTGACCTGTACTTTGAATGTAGTCATTTGAAATCCAAACATTGACCTAGATTCTATTCCTGAAGATATTTTCCAATATATAAACATTACTAAAATCAAGGCCTATGACAATTTTATATTTTCACCAAATTAATGCATTGTATTTCAGAGATCATCTGGTTTAAAACATGGTGACGATGATGAATATCTGGATAAAATTGAACTAAATCTTAATCCAGACCTTCTAGCCTATTTACGAGAAGCTGAATACTTTATGGGACCGCCATTTTGGATGAAGGTAAAGAAAAGATTAATATGATATCAATAATATCTTAATAAGAATCTATATTACATTACAAAAAATAATTTCCTTCTATGGCTTTGCAACAAATGGTACTCTATGTAGGTCCTTGAGGTTAGTTATGAGAATCCCAGTCTTTTATGAACACAGACAGGAAGGATTGAAGCTTGGGGAAGACCAAGGATTGGAAAGACATACAGTATCAACCAAATCACGTCGATGGATTGTTTGGGCTATTGAAATGGCCTTGGGCTGCTTAACCTTGTATTTTCAGTTATGAACACATTTAAAAGCACTAATGCCTGTTTGATTTTATTCCTAAAATTACAATTAATTTGATAATATTTTTTTAAATATTTTAAATATCTGAACATTATCTGTACTCTTGCAAGATAAATATTTCTACCGCTCTTTTCATGCTTTCTAGCTTCCGGAGTCTATTCAATCTTTAATGAAAAACACGGATATTACTAAGTTCAAAGTGCTGGTGACACGTCTCAAAACGGTAGTATCAAAATACAATGAAGTGATGAAAATGATCTCGGACCACCAGATGGCACTGTTCGAGAAGAAATTGTTGAAGTCCTCTGAGGTACAATTTAAAGTCAATTGTGTAAAGGGCACAGGGGCTGGGACGGGGCTGGATTCCAGATGCCGGGGTAGTGGGTGACTCAAAATCCTGCGCAGAATGAGCACTCTCCATCAGGTTGAGTAGCAGTAATAGCAGAAGCGATGTTGAGGTCTGTGATTGGAAATGGTCAGGAAACAAGTCGGGATAAAAGGACAGGAGAATAGCAGGATGGTCTGTAAACAAGCTGAATTCAGGAACATCACAAGGCAAATCGGAAAATACAAGGCTGCTAGAAAAATGTATCAGCACCGATAACTGGAAGGATGGGGTTTATAATAACCCAAGGGCCCATTAAGCAATAAGCAGTTAAAGAGAGAGGGGAACAGGCAGAGAATTGACTTCTGCCACAACAGGCAATAAAAGCTGCAGGTGGCATTCAGAACAGGAGCATGCGCCAGCAAACCCAGACGTCAGGGTTCGAATTCCTGGGGATCATGGCACTATGTAAACATAACCATGCATTCATTTATTTCAGATGCTTGACAATTACATTATAGAGGTTATCCAATATGATATAATATTATCCTTATGTAATCAAGTGGAAATCAAAGGCAAATTCTGATTATTTTTTTTTTAGATCTGCCAGATTTTATCAACATACACAATCAGCCATTATACCATAAGATAAATACATATTTAATTGAAAACTCCACCAGAAACCAAGTTGGCTTATTCATGGAACCAGAGCAAAATAGCAAGAACTATTTCTACAAATAGAGCCCATATTCATTCTCTTATTTTTGTTATTACTTAAATGTGTACATTTTATGCAAACCTATGTAACAGAGAGAAAGCGATGAAACCAGTGATGTAAATTTGCCCACATATTAGGTATATTGGTTTTGGTTAAATTATGATAACTGCTTTTTTCCTTTATAAAGTCATCATCAAGATGTTAATTTAGTCATGACCTTTTCCAGATGAAAAGCTGTTACACCACTTCTATAAGCAGATCCGTTTCACAGGTTTTATCTTTTTTCGAACAGATTCTGAAGGCTGGAATGACCTTTTTCACATGGAGCATGGATGAAAGTGCAGATTACATTGAGCTGGCCATGTCGCATATTTGCACAGACCTCTATACCAATTTCTTCATTGTAACAAACAATTACAAGGTTATTACCGACTTATCGGCTGCATGGTGCAAAGCAAACCTTGACATTTTCACCTGCCGGGATTTCAGCAGGTGCTATTCCATTACTGAATTATTAATAATGCAGAGGTAAGTTTCATTGTGGCACATAATTCTGATCTGTTTTGAAATGAAGATTGCGGCATAAAAACAAAGTGCACAGTAAAGAAAAAAGAGCAACTATTTGTCAATTTACAACGTACCATTCATCATACATAAAACATCAGCATTATTCTGCATTAAGCAGATCATTCAAAGACTTGACAGTGATGCTAATGGAATACCAGTAAAGCTGGTGACAGGGATCAAGCCTTAACACCTATGCTAGTAGGTGGAATTGGGGACAGCATAGGTGCATGAATAAAGGTTCATAGAACCTAATCACTTTAAGTATATTTTTGCCCCTGAGTGTTAATTCATGAATAGTTATTTGGGTCCTTTTTAATGATAAAATGATTCAGTATGTATAGCTTGGAGGAAAGATACAAGGGGGTATATAACAGAAACACTTAAATACAATATGGTTAAAGTACAGAAGGTTATGTTTCAAACAAGGAAAAATGACAATAAGCCAGAATTAGACAGTCTGGTAATTATGACAAACTGCTCAGGTCACAAGCAATTCACAGAGGCCCATGGCTAGCCCTTGTAAGGGTATAAAGGCAAAGGGGGTGTAGATAGAGGGCAAATTAAAAGGACAAGTGGCAGAAGAAAAGGTTACTTGTAGTTGGTGGCAGGACTAGTGAGCCACTGGCCATCGGCGCCCCATACTCACCTGAGCATAAAAACATAGCGTGCAGCTGTGCATTTCCAGCTGGACTTCTGTCATCAGACACTGCCTCGTGATAACCAGTCTGGCCCTGGTTGAGGGTGCTTGAGGGAACTATTTGGAAAATACAAGCAGAGGCATGCCCAAGTTCTTACTTAAAAATGATAAACAATATGGCCTATTAAAGGTCTCCTTTCTACCCTTTTAACCTATATGTCTGATTAGGATGTACAAAAATTATCTTCATTTAGCACGTTTAGTGTGTTCATTAAGGGTCAAATTGACATATGCGGATCCATGATTCCACTACTTGGAACTTCAAAGGAACATTTATCCCTGGTGCAACTTTACTACTTGTCACTTTAATTTCAGAAACATGGAGCATGAGCTGGAAAACATACTTGTTTCCGATGGCAAGAAAATCCACAATATTGTTGACGAATCCTTTGTTGCAAGCAGTATTAGCGAAGCATCTCCAGCTTGGCAAGACTATATCATAGGCATCGATGACCTGATCTTCCAAGGTCTGAAGAAAGTCACCATCTCTAGCTTGGCTGCACTTCTGAATACACTCTTGGATAGTGAGGTATGTCAATCAATTCTGCATAAATAAAGGATTTAATAAAGCAAAATATTAGATTTGTAGAAAATACATGGAGCATAATACCAGGGATGAGCCTAGGGATGAGGAGTCCCTCATTAATGCGTGTGGGGCTAGAGTGTAAACATCCACCCCAGCCATCTGTTTCTTCTTGGCTATGTTTTCAAGATATTCTTCTCAATCCATTACACACAATTGCACAATTTGACAATGATTTATTATATGAATATGAAAGCTTGATTCACTACAGTGAGACTACCGATGAGCTGTCTAAAAATGTAACTCACAAATTCACTAAAGCCGTCTCACATTAGCACTTGCATGAAACAAAAAACAACTTACCTATACTCACATGCATGAGATGCAAGCATATGTGAGTGCATATACCGGTAAGTTAAAAAAAGCAGACAACTCTAATTATAAAATGATGAAACAGATGTTTGTTAGAAGAAGTTTAAATTGTGTTTGTGTTTGATAGTTACTCCTGTAGACAAGCCTGTAGACAATTATATGATATTTTTTTCTTTGTCCTACAGCAAGTCCCTATCCTGTGCGTTGAGGTTCAGCTGATTAATAATGAAGTTGGCTTTAACCCACCTCTGGACCAGAGTACATGTGATACAAGTGTGATGGAGAATGTGGAGGAATGGCTTAAAACATTTCTCATGAGAGGATCATGTATAAAAGCACTGTCCTCTGCTGTCAAGGTAAAGCAGTGTGACAGACTTTCACGGTGTCTCTACTTGTGCAGTAAGGAACCGGCAGTCTACACCAGCACTGTCAAACTACAATCTGAAAACGATGTAAAAAGATACTTAAAATATGTATTTATTTTTTATAGCATTTGGTGATGACTAAATGATAAAAACATTTTACTTTTAGGTTGGCTACCAAGAGTATATGTCACAAGACGAGGAAGCATTACAGCTAATTGGTCATGTTCTGCAAGAGGTGCAAAAAGGTGTACTCGAGTGTCAGGTAGGCCTTGCTTCTAAGAAACAAAGCACAATGTACCACATATCCTTCCAACCAAATACATTTCACCGGCTTCATGCTCATGATGGCAGCAGTGCTCTATGAATGATATATCTTTTTCCCGATCAAAATAATACATTCACATGTGGACAGAATGATAAGACAAGTGAATGATTTCTTTGTCAGTGCAAAATCTTTCCTAGACAATTTATGCAATTTTTATGAAGTTTTTTTGTGTGTGTGTTGGGGCAATTCCTTGTGTTCTTGACACTGATGCAAGTTTATTTTAAGGGGAAACAATTAATTGGGCCTATACTGAGAGGAAAAATATCAAGAATGATAATAAAGGACAGCCATATTTAAAACCTTATAACACGGTTCAGTTATGAGACTATTGGTCAGCGATTAGTGTTGGTTGTTTTCACGTCAGCTTTTCTTCTCCTGATTAGTCGCTAATTTGGAGAATGTATATACAGTTTCAAATACTAGAAAATCATTAGTAACAGATAATGACCTCAAAGGGCCATCTTCACAAATTCACGACTTCTAACTACAAAACTAGGTATTTAAATCTCAGAAAAATTGGCTGTAATGCATCAGAGCATGATAACCTAACAGCATCATAACATATATAAAGTCAATTCTGAAATTAATAGATGTATGCGTGATGTTTATAATTATACATTTTATATGCTTGACAGTGCTATATTTTTATTATTTAGGCTATGCTGGAGACATTCTGTACTTATGCTTACCTATGGAAACAAGATGTAAATGCAGAATTCCAAAATTTCCTTCTGGGTAAACAATCTGTTAAATCTCTAACAGCTAAACAAGACATAAATGATCAGGCAAATACTGTGAGCAAAAGGTGAGTATTAACAACATATTCAAATAAAATACCAAGAGTTAAGGCATGACATTGCTACTGTACCTAGATTTTAGGTTTATTCATTACTTCATTTACATTTTATTCATCTGGAATTGAACATTTAGGCAACCCTATGTAAGATAGATTTTGGGAAGACATCTCCAGCAGCAGAACACATGTAGTCTTTCTTCTGATGGAACATTAAAGGTTACAGTCATTAAAGTGTAGTAATGCAGATATTTTTGGGGAATCTTCTTGTAAAACCCTATTAAATAGTATGACAGGCAGCACAAGATCTTGTAAATCAATGCAATGTAAATTACTTTAGCTGTATTTCTTGTAAAACAATTCTAGGTTAACTATCTTTCTTTCATTGAATGAATGAAACCGTCATCATGCATCAATATGTGAGCACACATGTAACCATTACTTTCTCATTCACTATAAATGTTTAGCTTAAGCAATGGGAACAGAACCGGCATGAAGTCAAGCAGTGAGGCACTAAATGAAGCTGAAAGAACCTTCATTCTTCCTAAGGATTCAACAGCCCCTAAATCATGCTGCCCTCTGCTGGAAGATTTTGATGTGGAGATCTCTTTGTACAAGGTACTTATAGAATATAACCAATTGCTTTTTCAAACACAAACCTCCCCAAACACAATTAAAACACATGTATATTTGTACAAAAAGAGACTATTCAACCATTTCTTCGAATACGTTTCATTAAACTCTTTTTCAGAACTGAGATTGCTGTGATATTGTGTGATATCCACACTAAGATTAATATTAGGTAGTTACATAAGAAACAAGACTGATCCAGGAGAAGGCAAACCATCAAATGAGACTATTATCCAATAATGAAGTAAAACAAACAACTTTTTGACCACGATGGCCATTAGATTCTTCCCTTGAAGTTCAACTGTTAAAACGGAATACCTGTTCGATTGTAAGCTTTTCCCTTAGAGTCCTTGTGTTGCCTATATAGTTCTATGAATAAAAATATGCATATAGAGGTCTTTTAATCGTCATTGAAAAAGCTCCTCTTAGTATCTGTGATGGTCTTTTTATAAATTGCCTGGGTTAGCTATTGCCTTACCAGTTATATAAAGAGGTAACGTTATATACTCATCCGGTACACTCATTACCAATTACTTGCTTGCTTTTGCAGCAACTGTCTGAGATTGTGCACAGCTCAAAAGCTTATCAACAAGTACTTCTAAATACTTTTGAAAAGAGAATTTTCCCAATAAACAGCAATTCGATGTACCGTATTTGCTCGATTATAAGATGACC
>VKOC01001006.1:0-11640 GCA_009364415.1 Spea multiplicata | reverse complement strand
CTACCTTCCCCCAGACCCTTTACTTTCCAATGACAAAACTTCACTTTCACTAACAATCCCATCTAATTAAGTTTCTTATATGAACTGCATGCATGAATATCACAAAATGAGCAGTGCTTCGTTATTTCCTCCCGCCTTCTCTCTTTAGGTTTAAGCAGAAAGTCGGAGAGGATAAAACTTTGCGAAGATCAGTGCCTGTTTGCAAAATGCAAATATGCAAGTTTAAGTATTTACACGTTTTACTAATTTACATTCGTTTCAAGAACAATAACCACCTGCCAAGGTGTGTTTTTCAAAATGAAACATTGGAGGTAGACACATTCATTTTAATGCTTAAATACTTATTTGCACAGCGTGTACTATATTATTACTGAATGTATTGAGTGTTTTTCTCTTTTTATTTTCTATTTCCTTTTTTATGACAGTGAAAACAAATGTTACAGGTTTCCATTTCAGACGACTACATTGAATAATAGGCGTGTGATCGTGGGAGAATTATCGGAGCACTAACCTATGAGGAAATAATCAATTTTGTGAATGGCTTTTGGTACCGTAAGCGTAAACAGTGGAATGCCGATGCTTAATAGACTATTTTTTCTTCCTAGCTAAAATAACCTCTATTAAAAGATAACCCCCCAAGGTTCCTGTTTGATATAGCAGACTTGCTAAGCCATGGGCCAAACAGCAATGTCACTCACAGTCGCTTACTTCCAGTTATAGTGAAGAGCTCTGATTTATAACAGAGCTGTGTGCGTTGGCAGAATCTAGCTTCAAGGTATTAGGGGTTAGAGCTTCAAAAACATCCATGACTACTGTAAACAATTCATTCCTACGGAAGAAGGGGTTAGCGAAAACAACAGTGGTGTCTGTAAAACCTACAAAATAAAGCAGTAGAACATGAATGTGGGATTCAGTGGGATTAAGTAATCAGTGCCCTTCTTGATGCTATCTGATTTGAAGATGGCAAAGTGGATCTTCTTAATAAATGCAAATGGTTCCAAAGTGTGTCAGGGAGATGTATGCGTGTATGAATGACTGCATGAATGACTAAAATGTATGTAGACAGGACTGACTTCTGGGATTTGGTTGCAAGAGGGAAACTATGATTATGGTGCCCATACCAACACTTGTGTTTGGTAAGGTTGGACTTATGGAATGAACCCCCCCTTTGGCTAAATATGTGGCTAAATATGTGGATCAAACTATCGATCAGACATCAGTGCAAAGCATATCCAAAGTTTAGACAACTTATACACTATGCCATTTATTATTTTAACAATAGCACTATTATCAAAATACCTTCTGATGACCCATGTATGCAAGGGTGGTTATCAAAGTAAGCAAGATAATAACTTGGCTCAGCAATGCCACTCTGAGACAAACAGGAATGTGCCTGTATTTCCTAGTAATGTCCATATAACTGTAAATTATTTCAGAAACGGTCACCATTTATGAGGCACTTTGCACGTAAAACCTATTAAAGAAATCATCCTTTCAATACACATCATAATATATGATAAAAATTACACTGAATAATATCCTTCTGGGGAGAAACAGCCTGTCTATTTCACAAAATGACAATTGCTGCACATACAGTCTAGCAAAGAACAAATGTCAGAGCACTGTAGATCAACGAGTGTTGAGGAGATAAGTAAAAACAATATGGCTGCCCATTGAATTTGTTATTATCATGTATTGGGTCTGGAATATTGTATGTATATTCAGTACAAAGGGGAGACAAGTGACACTCATTTTGTAGATCAAAAGAGGAAAGCCACTGTCAGCAACAGTCCAATAATCCATAAAAGAGACTGGAGAAATGTCTGAAGGAAACCGAGGTCTGCCAGGAGATGACAGCCAGTAGAAGAGTCTACAGTTATATCGTAGATGAGACATAGGGTCAAGCCAAAAGTCAGAACCAGAATCAAAGTCCTAGCCCAAAAAGTTAAATCCTAAAATCTCAAATCCAAAACATGAATGGGCCAAGGATGAAAATAGGAAACTGGGAACCACTCAAGGAATAAAGAAGAGCAGGGTATTTTAGCACCTAAAGTGGTTCACTAGGGGTTCACAAACTATTAAGGCAGTACGGGCATTGGTTACTCTCTGCCCGCGTTGCTGGCATACGGAGTGCACATGCAGCAGGTAGAACACCAGGGAGTTATGGGGGTCTCCTGTGAAATAAAAGGTCAGTGTTTATTGTTAGAGTGAACCATGTACAAAATGTCATCAGTGTCCAAACAGAATTTAAATAAATGTTTAAAAATTCAAATTTCTACACCATCCAGAGATTTATTTTATTTTATCACATGCTCCAAACCCATCCACGCTTAGTGATAAACAAGAAGTCAGATGTGACGAAGCCCTCGATTACCACCAACACATGACATGTTTTTTTAGTTTGGCTCTGGCTTATCATTTGCTTCAAATAACAAAAAGAACAAAGCCAAGCAACTGGCTCAAGCAAGGCTCAATCCTTCACTGACTTGCTCAGCGACAATGCTATGAAGAGGCTTAGTTCCCAGTATTCAGTTCTGGCAAGTCAGTATAAGCAAATCATGTTCAAAATCATATTAAATGTGTTTTATAATCAGGTCTAGGCATATAGAATGTTCTGACAATGTTATATCATTGGTAATGTTATTTAGATGAACTTTTAAGCACATGCCAATTGCCCACAAAGGGATGAAAATTATTTTATAACTCAATGGGCAGTCAAACTAAACCATGGACCAGCAACTAATTAAAATTAAATTAAATGACTCTATATATGTCACACACCGAGGTGTTTGGGGCTCTCCCGGTATAGTAGGAGTGGAATCCTGAGTGCTGGGACAGATTAGGAACTAAGTGAAGATCCAAAACAAAGGTATAGACAAGGAGCGAGGGTTGCCTAATCACTGCTAGACACACAAGGAGGGGGGGTATAGGGTTATGTACCCAGTTAATGGGGTAAGTGGGTCCAAGTGTTTAAACATCACTCTTGCTGATAGCATGCACATAGGCAGCCCAAAGCCTTAGTAAAGCCTATGGAGGCAGCACATATGGTCTGTGGACCGACCATTGATCTCCATACTTTTTGGGTTCACCACCTACAAAGCTAGTGCATTCAAGAGCTTTACCATCCTTAATGTAAAGAGAGCCCTCATTTGATTAAGATAAAACCACAGCTTCACCTCACTTTAATGAGTGGATTTTTGCTATCTGCTTTGGTCCATTGTATGCTTATTGCCCTAGCAAGGACATCATACAGATTTCAGATGTAGTCGTACATCGTAATGAGGTTATGCCTTAGGCACATCCTTTTTTTCTGGAGTAAATTAATCTAATTTAGTTAATTGCCCCTCATAGCTAAAATCCCCTTATTCATTTTATATCTACTCTTCATACTCTTTCCAATCCAATCACATATTTCTTATAATTAGCTGCCCAAAACTAAACTGCATTTGCAAATGAGGCCTAACGAATGATTTGTACGGAGGAATAATCGCATTGTTCGATCTTGCATTTATACCCTTTTTAATGTATGCTAGTAATTTGTTAGCTTTGGCAGCTGCTACTTGACAATGCGTACAAACTGACGTTACTAGTACTCCAATTTTGTTAAAGTGATCATTTTTCCTGTCCAACCCCACCTAACTCAGTCAGCATGTTTGTTTTTATTGTCCAAATGCATTACTTTACATTTATCACTTTTAAATTCCATCTCCCATTTCTGTTCTCTCCCCCAATTTAATCTTTTTTTCTCCACCAGAAACGCATATCATGAGATGAATCCATAACACTAAAAATGTGTTATCTGCAAAACCGATTTGACCATGATTACCCACAAAATCTAGGTAGACTATATCTACAGCCCTACTTAGGTCTTTATTTCCTCTTAAAAACATATCAACTAACACTACTAAATTCTTCAGCATAACCTTACACCTTTTACCCCTTCATGACAAAGCCCGTAAATTTACGGGCTCACAATGCATTGTTTTTAATGGGTTTAAGGACAACCCATTGTCCTTAAGGGGTTTAAGTAATTTGTCTTCTATTGATGCTATGCTCATCGTCTATACATTTCCCATTGAATTTGTTGCCCCTTTTTGAATAATGGGATCACAGTAGTATTTCCCTTGTCCTCTGGTATTGAGCTAAAGGATATAGTGTCCCTGAATATTAAAAATAGAGGGTTTGCAATAACCTTGCTAAGCTACACAAGATTTCTTAAGTGAAAACCTTCTGTACAAAGTACTAGGTATTTTAATATGGCATAATAAAATCGGGGTTGGACTCCTTCCCATCCTCCTTGTCAGACTTCTTATAATCTAACTCTAGTATGGATAGTATTAGTCACAGGAAAAACCCAGAAACTAGTAGAGACTTACAGAATAATCAGATCTTTGCTACCCCTAGCTTTATGAACGGTTTAGGCGCTATGCAAGTTATTGAGCTGAACTTCCTCTTCCTGTGTCGAGACATGACATCATATGCCTGAAAAGTACGCAAAGAGGAAGTGGGTAATACAGATGCTGTTACCATTGGAAGAGAGATCTCTTCCCAACACGTCCATTGAGCAGTGGTGATCTGCCCCAGTAATTCAGTTCCCCCAGACTTGCCACTTAGCTGTTATCAGCCACAGGCAGACTACGCACCTGTTGTGTAGTCATTTACAGACATATGGTAACAATAAATAGTTACTGTGTACATATCTGCAGTTTTACTTAAAGAATAAAATAACCTCCAATGTAAAATGGCGGGTAGTGGATTGCACTGAATGGTACAATGTGTTAAAAAGACCCCTGATCACGCATTAAACAGAGAGGATCTTTTCTTCTGTGTAGGTAAAAAAGCTAACAATCAGATCTCCCATAGAGGGCACTGCTCCATGATAAGTTACCTCCTGTGGTCTGTTGCTGCAAAATCCACAGACCTCTGATACCTCAGGCCAAATTTAAACATTAATCTGTATTAAAACAACCAAAACACCACTTTACCATTTTGTTGGAATAATTTCTACTTTCTGTGATGACTGCGCAGTATGCCAGTGCCTAACTCTTTCACTGCCAGAAGTAAAACACTCCAGGAGTAAATAAAATATACATCCTTAATACTCACAGAGCATATGGTAATCCAAATAAAACTCAGCCTGTTTAGTGATTTGATTTTTCTAATAATATTTTCAATTTCCAGGAATCCCTTTGGTTTTGTTGCGTGTTTAAATAAGTCTCTTAAAATAATAGAATTCCACTACTTTGTCTCTGTGTTGACTGGATACCATCTGTACTGAGATCTCGGTATCATTTTGTCTGTAACTATGTGTAGTAATAGCAAAAACCCATCTGTTGAGAAGGAGGTATTAGGCAGAGGTGACAGATATGTAAATAGGAATTACAGACCTGCCAAACCGAGTTAACCCCTCTGGAAAGAAACCTTGCTGTGCCTGCAGACAGAGAAATCTTACATACCATGGCAGAAATACATAATGAGGGATATAGGAGGACATGCAATGCTGCATACTACCTAGGCTCCAAAAGTAATCCATGTAATAAAAGTGCAAAAAAAAATGTATTAAAAAAAAATATCGCCGTATGGTGCTTCTATATTTCTGCCCATAAAAAACATTAACACCGTAAAAAAAGTGGCTCCTGTAAAACAGGAATAATAAGCCCTCACTCTCTCACACGCTCATTCACTTTCTCTCTCGGTGCCAACGGCTTCCTTGTTCCGCATTTCATTTTCCACAGCTCTGCTTCTTCTCTTGCCTCTTCTTGTCCTTCTGTCTTTTTTCTTCATCCGCTTCTCCACTTTATCGGCTCCGTTATCTAGGAACTTCCGCAAAGGGGCAGGGCACACACCCTCTCCCCTGATTGGAAAAGCAGGGAAGAGGCTGTCCCTGTGGTGCACGCTGTGGCTCCGCCCTTTTGTGTAAGCACTCCAAGAGACAAGAATATTGGAGAAACGCTTCTCTTTCTCCATGAATATTCTAGCTTCTTGGATTACTTCCACTTATCCTTTGTGATTTGAAATTTATCCTACTGACTTTGTTTGTAAAGCGCTACTGTATCTGCTGGTGCTATATAAATAAATATAATTTTGAAAGGCTTTGTATATCATGTGCTTTTGCAACTTCTGCAGTTACCTGATTTTACCGATAGCGATGAGCGTCGTTCATCTTTACTGCAACTAACAATATCCTGAAAAAGAATTCTTCTTGTAAGTAATACTAGTAAATAATGAAATATTGTATTTTATAGTAACAATAAATTAAATTAAGGCCCCATTTCTTGCCCCCAATTAATACCGCCCAATGTCTACCAATTAATACCACGCCATAAAAAAGCGAGTCAGTCCAGATTATTATAGAGCAGTTTGGGCTTTTTTCATTTTTTTTCTACTACCAACATTTTGAACTTTCAAAGCTATAATTTGCCCCTGTATGTGTTCAGTGACTCATGCATTTGCTCTTTCCTAGCTAAAGCTCATGGGAAATTGTGGGCTTTGGATTAGGACAGCTACACAAAAACAATAATCATACAGCAATCCCTGAGTAGCGGATGTCTCTTTAACTGTAGAAACATAGAATTTGACTGCTGACAAGAACCATTCGGCTCTAAGACCTGGCGATGACAAGGTGGCCATGGCACTTTTGATGGCCCTAGCTCTACCTATGTAAAACTGTATATGCCGGAATTATATATATGATTTATTTGAAATATGGACTATTTGGAAAAAGGGTGTTATGTTTTTTGTGCCTTTTGCCATTTACCTTATCCTAACAAACCTGGCTCCGGCTAAACAGATAAAAAGCATTTTCACACCTGCTCTCTTTAAAACACATTTGGCTCCACAAATAAGCATTGTGTTTAATCGTGGAGTACAGTCTGTACATTAGGCGATGTTCTTAGAAAATGTACTTGTTGGGGTCCGTATAGGAAATTGCTATGAAGAATAAGAAAACATTATTATAAACTATAAAGTTTGTAGAATATTGTGTAGAGCTATATGAATAAACATGCCTACCGTTATATGCTTTGCTTGGACACAATAAAAATTCTAATGATTGATATTCATCATCTGTGGTAAATTTTATGATGTTAAAAGTCAACATATAATTTTATGGCAAGGTCTACCAAAGCTGAATTTGTAATTGGAATGGTACTATTTATTACAATCTATTCCTTTACTGTTTTCTGGCTAATCAGCATTTACCACTATTAATACTTGGCCTAACTAGAATGTGTTACCCGTTTCAAGTATTTATTGGTGGCTGATATCTCCAGAAATCATCACGTTATCAACTCGAGTTCCAAAATCATCTGGACAATGTGTTTGTGCGGAACAGTCCCGATCAATCCTGCTGTCCCACCGAGCTCTACCTCTGTCCCCGTTTGCATAGGGTTTTCCATTTATTTTCTTAAAATCTATAAGGATACACCACATGAAACGCTTATTTCACTGCGCAACACCACATACAACAGGGCAAGGTAGACACGCAGTAAATGAAGGGTTAAATGGTATTACACGATACAAAAACACAGTTTAGATAAAAAAAGATACATTTTCCGATTAATGGTGGTTTGCCAGGACTGCACCAGTAACCGTCAGATGGTGGTGTACAAAGGCGTACACGCCGCTACTCTCGTCATGATCTTTGATGCCGTCATGATAGGTTTTTGAAGCGCCTTTTTCATGACGGGATGGAACGTCATGATGGTTTTAACTGGTAAAACGATACATGATATCAATTAATTAAAAGACAAACCAAACACTCGGCTTTTTTCCCAGTATAAACAAATATTGGGTTTAATGCATTCCTATTATTCACATTTACTAGCAGTTTTTTTTTACTATTGCCTTCAATTATAGTTTTATTTTACGCACATGCCAAACACATTTGTTGTAATTGTAAGCATAATCTGTGCCTCCAGCAAGTGCAAAACATTTATGTTAATTGCGTGTGTATTTATTGCTTGTAATTGTTTCGCTATTCATTTACAAAAATAAATCAGCTAATATTTGTTGTTGTCTTTCTTTCAAAAGGGAATTATTTTCTCTGCATTTGCCTCCTGAATGTATTTACTACTGCAGTTCCTCACCACCCAACATTTCAAATGGTTATAGAAGTAGGTGCACGCTTTGGGGGGTTGTTGGGGAAATCACTGGTGGTCGGGACATTTCGTAGAATACGTTGGTGACTCGACTTTCAAAAAGAGATAGCACTTTATACACATTTTCCTGCAGCTCACACACTCTAAAACTGTGTTTTCTGGGAAGCGTTTTGATACCCTCATACTCATACCTGGGAACTTCTCAGCTCCGGCTACCAGGAGCCTTTCCTTGCGTGAAGGACTGCACACTGACGTCGGGAGAGTTCCCGCTGATGCCGGGGGAGTTCCCGCTGACACCGGCAGTGTTCCCAGTGATGTTGGGGGCGTTCCCGCTGACACCGGCGGTGTTCCCAATGATGTTGGGGGCGTTCCCGCTGACGGCAAAGGGAAACACCCCCATTTAAAGGAAAACATGTGCGGGGAGTGGGGCTTGTCAAGACCCCGCAACCCGGAGGATTCCCAGGTATGCTCATATACACCCAGAGAAGGGATGACAAGATAGGCAAGTGGAATATTTCTCCACGTGTGTACTTATTTGAAGCTCTTCACAGAATTGGGGCAGGTTAAGACCATTAATGCCCCGACATGTTTTAAAAATGGCATAGGCAGTGAATGGGGAGGAATGCCGACAATTGTGGAAAAGTATAAAGGTGTTGACCAAAATATAGGAGTTAAAGCTGCAGTAGGTGAAGCTATAATGATATAATTTTCCTTGGTTGACTTAAGTTTATTCCTACCATTTTTGCCCTTGCTCTAGGGGCAACACGGAAACTTTTTTTTCCCAATTTATTTTTGTGTTTCGTTACTTCCAGCTCCACATACAGAATTTCTAGAGCTTTAGGCAGCATTCACACCTTAAAATGGATACTTTTCATGTGTATCAATTTAATAGCTACAGATGTGACAAACATGAATTTCTTTGGCTACATTTTATCTCTAGATCAAGGGTCTCCAAACTACAGCCCGCTGGGCCCATCCAGCCCGCCACAAGTTTTTATCCGGTACGCAGCAACTTGCTCAGGTGGCAGAGAAATTTCTTGGTGGGCCGCTTCACCTGGCACCAGTTATGAGGTCAGCCTCCCAAATTAAAGCACACTCTCATCCACCGCCGGTCTGACAGTCAACATCACACCACATATGACATCATATCTGGTGCAGTGTTGACAGGCAGACACACAGAGGAAGATCCCAACCACAGACCCATGGGCAGGTAGTCTGACACACACGGCCAGGGAGGTAATGTGATTAACACAAAAAAATTAAAATAGAGTTAGGTTGGGTATAGAGATGGAGGGGGATGATTTTGGTGCGATATGGGTTGATGATAGGGGATGGAAATGATGGTGGGGCAGAATATGATGATGATGGTGGTAGGTATGAATATGGTGGTGTGTGGGTGTGATAATGGTCAGGGGCAGTTCTACATTTACATATACACTCACATAAATACACACACATAATCTAACACCTTACACATACATACATAGATACATACATTCACACACACAGCCACTCCAACACCACATACTTGCACACACACACACACATCAACAGTATACACTTACACAAACATACACATTTTTTATTAAAATTGAAGCAACATTTTTATTGTCCTTTTTTTGACATGTTAGTAGTCTTTCCACCTACTAACCAATATTTTTATTTATTCTTTAGCTTCTAATTAAAGTTTTTTCTCCCTAACATTTCTTTTTTTCTTAAACAAAAACTACCTTTTGATACCTTCAAATATCGTAGACAGAGATGCTCAATATTTTATCTATTAGATAAATTCTTCCACATTCCCAATGGTGAAATTCCCACCTGGAGCCTCAGTGCCCTGTATGGTTAAAGGCATTAATCATCCAAACCAAGGAAACTGCACATAGGGTAATAGAGAAAAAAAATCAATAGTCACTCTACAGGTCATTATAAACTTGCATGACTTTAACCCTTTCCTGTCATCGAAAGGTGTGTACCCACATGCTGAAACAAAGTGGTAGCTAGAACCCAAAGAGTTAATGAACATAACACTTGCACACTATCACATTCTAGAAAAACATTATTTAATGCTCTGGATTTATATTGACATAGTGAAACTAAATATATTTTTTATCGAAAAGAAAAACTGTTTCAGAAGTCCAGCCTTTTATATAGACTCACATAACCCTACAACTGATGAAGGCAGTAAATAGTCGATACTATAAATCAGCATTCCTCTAGATTCAATAATAAAACTAAAACACATATAAAATTGCACTTTTCCCTATTTGTGTTATTTTATGAGCTGCTTATTATCATATCATCCAATACAGCAGCCTGCAAGATATTAAAAAGAAGGATTTTTTTTTGATTACCTTGTGCTCTGTTTCAGGTGCATTGAACCATTGGTCGATGGCAGCTGTTAGAGATTATAACTTCAGAGGTGGGATATTAAACTTGACCTCTGGTTAAGAATTAGTCATATTTGTTTCAGGGATCCATACTTTGGTGAATGTATATAAATGTTCACTGGTCAAGGGTTCAGTGATCCCAGTGACCCGTGCTTAGAGGTCAGTGGCACTCCAGGCCAGTGGCCACTTAAATTGTTCTTCTAAAGAAAATTTATGCATCCACAAGGGAATATCCAACACCCTCCAGGCCCTTTTTTGTTTTCACTATACTTGCTGTAGTTAATCAATTTCTACTCCTTAGCTATCCATAATAATTCAAAGCACTGCCTGCCTTTCTAGAATGAATGGAAACATTTGTAACACAGAAGTCTAGTGTACTAAATAATCTTTTGAGTAATATTGTTTTAAAATCCAGACATTTAAATCCAACCAAAGGTTGGTTTGATAGGATATATTAAAATACTCTATTTTAAAATACTGCGCCATGTTTAATTCTAATTTTAAAAATGTAATGTTACTATGGGTCAGAACAAGAACCAGAGGTTGGAGATGTGTTCTCGCCAGTGTACCTCACCAGAACAGGTTTCCATTTGATTTTTTAATTATTAGCATCAAAATGTAATAAATCTGCAGAAAGTTTCAAGAAATTTTGTTACATGTAATCCACTGTAAAAAAACAAACACAATGTTTCATCTGCTAAGTTAGATGTAGAGTGATGTAGAGTGAGGTCTTGTTTTCAGATAAAGGGAAGGATGAACACGTGTCAGGAAGGTAGGCCAGAAAGCCAGAGAAATAGTAAATATCTCTTCTCCTTGTGTGTTTGGGATTGAAAGGAACTTTCCGTATGAAGCAGTCTGTTTCCGCCATGGCTGAGCTGATAATGCAGCATGAGGGTGAAAGCTAAGATGGATCAATTGGTTCTCCCCTGTTACTATCTACATTTCTATGATTCTGTTCTTAAAACCGAAGAGATTATGTAAGAGGGCTGCTGATCTATCAGTTCTCATTGTGTCTTGTGATGAATGAATGGGTAAGAGATGTGATGTGTCTTCCATTAATGAATATTGATCTTGAGATCCATTTTAAGAGCCAAGACTTGTAAATTGACCTTTCACACCACTGGCACAGTATGGGACATCAGAGCCAATAA
>VKOC01001004.1:0-141837 GCA_009364415.1 Spea multiplicata | reverse complement strand
TATATATATATATATATACACACTGTATTTGCTTGATTATAAGATTATAAGACAAGGTTTTTTTCAGAGAAATGCTCTGAAAAATACCCATCGTCTTCTATTCCAGACTGTTTTATAATCAGACCTCAAATTGAGGTCTCACTATAAGATTAAGATCCATATCCCCTGCAGCGCTGCAGGGGACCTGGATCCTTCTCTCTGGTAACCTCCGCTGCTGCCGGAACTTCCTCTGGGGGCTTCTCTTACGGAGTGCCGGCGTGACATGACCTTCTGGTGCTCCATCATCGAACCACCGGCGGAAGTGTCGGAAGCAGCAGAGGTCGTCTGCGCGAATATTCCTCGCAGCTCTGAAACATAAATATCTAAAATGTATGGCTTCATAAACTGTGCCAGTTTAATGTCAGGACTTAAATCGAAGGAGTCTGCGCACTAACTGGGGAGTTGTCACTGAAGTTTGCTGAACATTTGTGTTGTAATTCCATCGATTAAATCTATAATTCAATATGAAGAATCATCACTAGTAAGTTTTACCAGATAGAAGGGCTGTGCTGGCCCTGCATAATGTACTGTATAATTCATTAGATGCCAAGACTTTGGAGAAGTCTCACTGATTTCACAATGCACTATACAGACCTACCCAAGTAGTTCCTCCAAAAAAAAGCTCATTGGGGAAAGGTCTCCATAATATATGGTTATCTCAAGAAGTTAAACTCACAAACGTGGATCCTCCTCCCTGGCAGACAGTGAATGTCTGTGCGATGCGCACAGACAACCTCCGCTGATGCCGGTACTTCCGTCAGGGCTTCTATGAAGGAGCACTGGATGGTTGTGTCACTCCGGCCCTCAGCCATAGAAGCCCCAACGGAACTAACAGGCAGCAGAGGTTGTCTACGCGCATCACACGGACATCCACCACGGCCCCACTAGACACCAGGGAGTCTGATGTACGGGGGATGAGTCTGGGGAAGCATTGGTAAGTCGAGGGGGGGCAGAGTGGCATATAGGGGGTTAAAAGGCATATCTGGGGGGCAGAGTGGCAAGCCTGGGCAGATGTGCATAACTGGGGGGGCAGGTTGGCAAATGAAAGGACAAAGACAAAAAATCATCTCAATCATTATTTTTTATTAAATATGAAAATAGTTTACATGTGAATTAATATTTTCTAATAAAACATTTTTCCTGTAGGATAGTCTTATATTCAGGCTTTTTTCTTTTTTTTCCTGAATTAAATTCAAATTTTGGGGGGTCATCTTATAATCGAGCAAATATGATTTTTTATATACATACAATGTGCAGTACACAGTCCAGTTTCAATATCACGCAAAGTATGTAAAAAAAAAAAACTAGATATAATTCTACGTGGTGAGGGGGCTTTTGGAATAAAAGCTTTTTTGCTATAAAGATTTCTGATGCCCTTGGTCCAAATCAACCAAGATTGCAGTACACTCCCTATTTCACTTGTTTATCACTAAGTATACAGTTTACACGTTATGCTGAAATGTGCCATTAGTATCTCGAATGGGATTCATAATAAGCAGTCCATTAAGCTCAAAAGATGTTGATGTGTGCTGTCTTAAGGAAGGCTAACTGATATGTCCAAAACCACTTGTAAGAACAAAATGTTTGGAATTCAAAACAATCCATTATGAAGTGTGCAACATATAACTTAACTAGATAGATTTAGCAGAATGCAAAGATATGGCCTACTGATTTTGCTTTAACTAATCCATCAATGGGTATATAGAGGCAGAAGATGCAAAATGACATATACCCTAAACTCCTTTCATCTTCTTAAAAGCAAATGTCGGTTGGGGGGGGGGGCAGGAGTACCTGCCCAAACAAGCTGATTACAGAATCAGTATTGACTGAAAAGATGTCAGTTTCACTGTTCTATCAACATTCATATCTAGCATCCTTTTGTCCACTGGTTGAAACTTACTTACTTAAGGTGAGATTTTGTCTACGTATTCTCAAATGGAAGAATATTAAGAAGCCTCAGCGTAAAGGAACAACTGATTTGCTTCTCTGTGATGTAGCTGTAGTGAATTTTTACTAAGGGGTTAGGTGAAAATGGGAAAAATGAGAGTAGATGGAAAGATGGTAGCTTGTAGCTTATGTTTAGAGTGCCTTCACTAGAAGACCAACCAGGTATGAGGTAGAGCTAGGGAAGGAAACACTGAAGAAATAATTTATGAGTTAGAAATACCCTACTGGTGAAAGTTCTCCAGAAATAAAAGCAGATAAGGCAGGGGAGGGCTTGGAAAGGGAGCACGAGGGCAATTATCCCTCAGGTTGCTTTGATTTGAAGATGTGAATGGCAATTCTGTAGCATGTACATCATGACTGTATCCTTTATGTGCTAATTTAAACAGTCCCTTGTTCAAGCTGGTTTGCACAAAGAAACAGGCAATGTTGAGGATCATAGATGCAATGGTCAGCCAAACCTAGTGCAGCAGATGAAAGACATGTCATTTTACTTCCCTTTGTAATTAGAAGATGCCCTGCAGTGCCTGACTGCTTAGGCTTGGAGCCTATACCTATTACCCCTACCCAAACCCCATAAATAAAGACAGACACCAACATGTAGGTAGGGCATTGGCCACAGCTTTATTGTCCTATGCCAGCATTCAGAACCAACACAAACATTAATCAACAACCCGCCAGCTGCAGAGACTAGTCCTGCAGGCGGTTCTCACCCCAATTTGCCAAGAATCCTAGTCCAGCGGGTGCCATGAGCCGCCGACTGGACCCGCCTCCCCAAGTCCAGTTTGGTCACCTCTTCAGGTAACAGAACTTCCACGCTGGCCAACGGGGGAACTCTTCCGCTGCTTTGGCTACAAATAATAAGACAAACAAGAAAACAGCAAAAACAACAAAATATACAATACATCTGGGTGGGTGGAATGGAACCCATTTAGGAAGGATCCAGGCGTGAAAAAGGTAGAACCCTACCCCCATCCCCTCTGGTCAGAAGTGGTTTTCATGGAAGACTTGCAGCCAACATGTCATAACTTTAAAGAACTGTCTTCAGTGTAAAGAAGAAAAATTAGTCCTGGAAGTGATGGGATGGCCACCACAGAGTCCTGATCTCCAAATTTTACAATTTTCTTGCTTAAAAACAAAACCACCTTATTTCTATGCTAACAATAGCTACACAATTAATTTAAGTTAATAAAACTACTTTATCGTTACAGTTTGAACAAACAGCACTATGTAAACGTTTTAGGCAGGTATGAAAAAATGCTATAAAGGTAGAATGCTTTCAAAAAAGACGTTTTAATAGTTTGTTTTTATAATTTAATAAAATGAAAACTAAGTAAACATAAGAATAATTTTATACAATGAGGGAATTGAAACATATTGTATATGAGATAGGCACAAGGTTATCCTGATCATGCAGTCAAATCCTATCTTCCTATGTGTGTTTCAATGGATGTTTAACCTCTAATTTTTAACACATAGGAGTTTTAACACTTTAGGCAATGACTTAATTACTTAGCGGATACATGCCCTAAAGTTACCCACACCATTGTTTTAAAATATTCGAAACACTCTTAAACAGTTTGTGTCAATTATTTGCAGTCTTTTCTAACATTTTATTTTTTTTGAAATAGTTTAACTTTATATTGGTATAAATTAATAATATTCTTAGTAATACATTATTTTTTTATTGGCTTTTGTATTTCCAGGTTAAAATGTAAAGCTCATGTGTAACTTTTAGGAGGAGTAATAAGGTATTTTGCACATAGTGAAAGTAAAGTAGAAAAAATATAATATATTTAAAGTAATGGTTTTTGTGTTGTACTAAAATTGTGTTCCACCTTTTTTTCATTAGCCATTTCTAATATTCCATATATCCATATTTCATCCAGCAACTTTATTTTACTTAAAAGTTCTCAGTATATAGTGCAGCACACAAATAAATAGAATCTTTTAATTCCAGGCCAGACCTTACAGATTTTTGGTTTGAATGCTTTTTTTTATGTCTTTAGATCAGGCCTGTAAAATCTTTTGTCACTGACCGAAAGATCTCTTTGTTGAAACAATGAAGCTCTGTAATTGGTTGAGTAGGTCTCTCCAATCTTATGAAGTGACCTTTCACACCCCGTGCTAAAAGAGCACTATAGGATCGGAGTGGAGGTAATTTGGGTAAAAGGCTACTTCTTCCCAACACGTTGAGAGCCCGTTCTGCGCACACAAACAGTAGGAAGAAAGCTCAATCATGACGAAAACGTAACACTTTAGCTCTCTTCTTGGTGAAGAAAGAAGCAACTTCATTCAGATGACACAAGAGGCCCCAAGCTCTTCATAACCAGTAATAGGCAACTATTATAACTGAAGAGCGCAAAGGTGAAAAGAGCTTAACGCACAAAGGCGGCATCAGTTCATAGTGTGGTCTACAGCTCTAAGGCTTCTCTCCAGTACTCTTTTGACATGACTATGGAATGCACCATTCTCATCTGTAAAAGAAACTTAAGCCTTTCAGAGTTACAGCTTTCAAAACATTTTTAAGATAATGACTCAGGAGAAAGTGGTAATATTAAAGAGAATACCTGCAAAAGGAGAAAGATGGGATTAGGTTCTTTTTATTTTAAAATGTAGATATCGAAAAAAGGCTAATTTCTCCCAAATGTATGAAACTTATATTTTGATTTAAATAATGAAACCACCATTAGTTTTAATTGCTAGAAAGCTTACAATGGATTCTTCGCACATTATAGTTGATTTGTGTTGCCTTGACAGATGGATATATAATATAGGAATTGAGCATTTTGAGGATTGACAGATATCTATGGTCTGTATAGAAGCTCATTGCCATGTTTTCAGTGTTGGTGTTGGAAAATAGAAAACAATTGCCCCTGTGTTTAGGGGCTAGTTGTGCACCTGCCAGATCTGATTGCAGTGTACCACAAAAAGCTAAGTCTGTGGACAAATTGTATATTATCTAGGCCACCCATGCTTCAACATGGCTGATTTTATGGCTTCAGACCAGAAAGGGATAGAGACAGTGTTGTTCTGGAGTGACATGCAAAGGAATGCTTCAGTCATTCTGCATTTGCCTGCCCCCCGCAAACATGGTCACAAACAACAAGTGCCATTGTGGACATTGTCTCCTGACTTTAAAAATTTCTTCTGAGCTATATTTAGACCTAAGCATTTACTTACAAATCTCAGTTTATGTGTTGTATTTTCATTTTTACCTTATCCACACATATATTTATATATTCACCTTGCAATCTATTCTGTTGTTTCAACCTCCCCAGTAGTATGCCTGTAGAATGCTGTTATAATATCCCTTGCAAGGTATGATTTGATCACCATTCTGAATTACAAATACGCATATTTAAAAATAGTATAGGGTTGGAGCTGGGGGATGGCACTAACTTCTGTTATTTGAGTACACATATTATTTGTTAATTCATATAGCACCATAATATTCTGCAGTGATGTGAGAAACAAAATGTGAGAAGGGTCCTGCTCAAACGAGCTAACGTTCTAGAACCATGCGTACATGTATATCCATATCTATCCAAAGTGCCCTATTGAGACATATTATAATATTAGGCCCGCAAAGGGAAGTGCAGAAGAGGAAGGTAGTAGATCCAAGCAGATCCAAGTTTCAGTAAGAGCCAATAATAATAATCTCTAGTCTGACTAATTCCCTTTTGCGTTCCCTGGTACTGGGAACCTTGACAGGAGTCAAGAGACTGGGCAAAAGCCGCTTATTCGTGAAAAGTTTATCAGCAGCTACAAAAAACACCAGCCGAGCTTCACGCCATCATCACTTCTACCCAACAGTATATTCTAATTCTTCCATAGGCACATCACCTCTCAATCAGCTCTACAAGATTTCAACCAGGAATAAACTCTAGAGGGTGCCTCAATAGACATTAATTTGGATGGACTATGTGGCATGAGAAAGAAGAATTATGGCCTGAAAGACATCAGTCACTGAACAAATATTTTGCAGCAGTATTCTGCACATTTTACCTTTAAGCAGTTCTGGGTGATATATAAAGCACACGTAGCACCAGAAGCAAAGTCTGACAAATGATCAATTGTTTGCAAATGGATGTGACTTGGTATGTAAGGGAGGATTTGAATGTCTGTAAAGTACTTGACTTGTGAATTGACAAATATATTTGGGGATTTAAGTGTTTTTGTGTCATTTGTTCACAAACGTCAACAAGCATTAGCCATTTACAGGAGTACTTGGGAGGAAAGTCACGTTAGCTTCTTCGCATTATTTGTTTGAAAGAACTTCTAGATTGTTAGCTCATCAGCTGATTTTTTTATGATGCTGCATAATGCATTGAAACTTAATGCAAGACTAATCTACAGATAAGCAACAAAATTGTTTATTTAATTGAAATATAATTATAGGTAAGTAATATTTTTTAAATGTTGGTATAAAACTTGACTTGCGTATATATATATATATATATATATATATATATGTATATTTTGTAAGCTTCCTAAAAATAAAAACCATTTTAATACCACAACCAATTAAATAATTATTATGTCATATTGTTCTTAAACAAGGCTTCTATTTAACTTCATAGCGCTGCGTAATTGTTGGCGCCATATAAATAATAATAATAATAATAATGATAATATTAATAATCTGAGAATAAATACTCAAACAACAGAAATAAATGATGCTTCCCAGATAAATAACCTGCCTGTCTTTCTATGTATATTCTAATTCTACAGCCCTGTGGAATCTGTTTCTACTATTCTACTATATAATGAAATATTATATATATATATATATATAAATGTATATATATATTCACAAAAATGTTGATTTGTTTTCTAGTACATATATACCAATAAATAAAATGTTTACCCAATCAAGTTCACTTGGTAAAAGTGTACATTCACTACATACATATTTAAAGTATTGCACACTGTTTGTACTTATTAGTCTCATAAGAAAAGGGGTTAACGTTAGGTCAGAGCCAGGATCATAAGTTGAAAATGTCATGTTACAGATAACATGACACCTTATCTGAGACACACCTCATCAACACAAGATTACACATGACTATGGACAGGAATATACCCCAGGACCCTGCGCTAAAATGAAGGTCAGCTTTGTACCTTTAGATATGTTATCACTGTGGACAAAAGAGGAGACAAAATATTGTAGCCACTGAAGAATTCTAAGGAACATTTTTCATTTAAGCTAGGAGGTAGAGATTTACTAAAGTAAACACCATTTTAAAAGGTGCCCTATCTCAAGGGAAATGTGAACATTGATTTATTCAGTTGGGGTAACATTGACAGGGCCGTCAGATCTTACAAATTCATTGTTTCCTATTTCTATATAAAAAATCACCACCAATGCAAGACAGAGATAATTACTATTGTACATAGCTCATTATGAGTTAATTTCAAAAAAAGTTTCAAAAAATAGTTTTCTCCCCATACATACAAAAGGAATGCTCCTGATCCATTGGTTGCTTCAATAGGAAGACCACTTTTTTAACTTTTCAACAAAAATGTGTTGGAAACATAATTCCAATGCTATCACCATGATTGCTACAGGCTGATATTGTATTTGTTATCTTTTAGACAGTTCTTAGTGAATGTTTGTCTATTATTCTATCATCTACTACCATACTCATGAAATTAACTCCGTACAAATTTGTTTGCCGAGTCAGCGTTGGAGCTGACAGGCGTTAAGTACATCAAACGCAAAAAAATGTTTACTACTAAACAACGTTGGGGGACAGACAAAGCGGCAAATACATAGGTGGGGTATTCTGCAGAGGGGACAAGGGATAAAACGCAGAAATGTAAAGTGACCTCTCAGCGCTCACATTCATTAAAGTACAAATGATAGCGAGGGTGTCCTGTTTTATTAGATAATTGCATAATTGTTGAATTGCTACAAATAACAATCATGATGGAGTTGCAAAATCTTTAAAATCTCAAGGTGATTATAGTTAGAAATGTCCCAGGTACAACAAAAGATAATGAATCAAATTAGTATTCATTTTGTTCCATAAAAAAATCAAATTGAGAACTGTAAACCTTCCAGAGCTATAAAAACTACTGGACTATGCATGGCATGGTACCCATTACCCATGTGAACAATATCTCATGGTATACATATGCTTACAGTTTATTAAATTGTTAAAAAAGACAGCGGGAGAGGCATTGGCCATGGAGTCATATTTATTTAGAGAGTTCCCTCTCTGAACTGTACCACTTTCCTTTAATAAATCAGAACTTTCAACTTGGTACTTTGTACTTAAAACAAAATGAGCATGCAATTAGTTCTGATTTGGAGTATCATTAGCGGAGTGTCAAAAATTCTGATAATAAGTAAACAAAGTTCAATGTGCCAGTATACACCAAAATTAAAGGCAGTCCTGAGTCCAATGGAATTTGATACGATACCAAACATGACCAGAATGTAATTGTTTCTTTTCAATTCAGTTCTTAGGTATGAAACAAAGAGACTTCTCCAGCTGGGTACATGGGTAATATTCAAAGAGGTTAATATAGATTGGATGTTAGCCGAGATGTATAAGGGTGGGGAGAAGTAGAATCCCTGTCCCCAGTCATCTTGACTGTTGGTAAACACACTTTGTGCTTGAGTTTCTCCAGATCATGTTTCTAGACAAATTGACAACCCCTACTCTGACATAGATGATTCTCCTGCCAACTCCTGCTTTGTCTCTGGGTGAGAACAAGGCATACTCTGATACAAAGTGTTTATAATTGCTATGTGACAAAGTGTGAAGTCAAGCTGTATGTTAAAGGACATCATGGAAACATTGTGGCTATGCAAGGGAAAGTTGTTTTTAACCTCAATGTCTGTTTTCTTCTTAATTAGCTAAATTATCAAAACATTTAACCTTTTTTTCTTAACACGTTTTATTTAACAGCGCTAACAGATTCCATAGCACTATTACAATTAGGGCGAGTGGCAATTAAACAATAATATTAAAAATCATAATGACATGGTTTCAAGGTTTCTGAAAAAGTTTAATATTTTCCACACCTTGACACCTGAACAAAATACAATATATCTGTACTATAGATATACTACAACATTTAGTTTTAAGCTATAAACTAGTAGAATAGAACTGAACTGAATTAATTCTATTCACTTAATCAGGATAATGTGCAGAAAAAAACTATGTGAAACCAGAGGAGAAACGTCTGCCAAAGTGTTATACTTTGGTAAACGTGAGATGCTACAGAAATATAAACCACTCACCTTTTTTATGGAGGCATAACTGTAATATTTAAAATAGTAAGAATGCTTAAGTTGGCATTTAGGATTGCTCAATGCTTACTGGAATTCGATATTGCATTTTTGGATGTGGAGAAGACCATGAGTTGCCCGTTAGTAGAAACCAATTTAACTATGCAATATAAAAGGCCAGCTCTAGGTTTAACTATGTAGTATACGTGCTCACCTCAGTCCTTCTTGTAGGGGAGCGTCAATGGATTGGCCCTTTATAATGTATAATCAAATATCAATTTACTTCCAACTTACCTGCTACTCAGTGAATAGTCATGTTTGTGTTGAATGGATAGTCTGTTTCTAACTTACCTAGTTTGAAATAGTTTGAAATCAGGTGTGTGGGTGGTCTGCTGGAAAGAAGAGTTTTGTCTGGAGATTGAAACAATACTTACTTTATAAAGTATGGTTCAGTTATTTTGTAAATTTGACAAAATGATCTAGAAGAGGATGGTAATTCGAAGTGTAAAAATGATGTTAGTCTCAGGATGACAGATTATGGCTGATTGCTCATGGTTGTTTAATGAAGCTATGTTTCCGACAAAGTACATCCTTATATTTCCCGTCGGAGTATGTTTAGCTGTTGCCGATATATTTGGGTGCTATCTGTACATTGTTGAGTTACAAAGACTTTTACAAACTGCATCACCATCCACAGATAAGAAGTTTTTCTGATGACCAGTTCCTGTAACGTGTGGGCCTCCAAGGACGTGGTATGTTCTGGGCTTTTAAAGAAATCCATATGTGGCTTCAGGGCACACTTCCTGAAAGTGTATCTTTCATGCTCCAAGCAACATGCTTCCTTTGTCAGTTCTTGTGTCAGAAATACTGAGCACCAGATGGATAAAAAATATGTGCAGCGAGATTTCACAGGGATGTGATTTGCAAAACCTATTGAGAATTTTATCTCCCTGTTGCTTGTTATTTTAGTTATTTAGACTTAAAAAATATTTTTCCTTATGTTAATTTTTGGGGCATTTCTTACTGAAAAACAAGGAAGGTGTTCTCTTCTATCATACCCAAAATCAAGAAAAGTGAACTCTCAGATGCTTATTGGCCTATAATTGGAGTCTCATATGACTCTATAATCATATGAGACCCCATATCATCATTATTTAGTCGTACATTGTTAGTGCCATCATTCACATTAAATGTATACAGATTCCTGGACCATGTGGATGAAACCAACCATCTGTAAATATATTTTTATGATCTTGTGTTATGAATTTTATTTTACAGACATTGCAGCTTCCTGAGCTTCAAAATTATATTAAATAGACCGTGAATTCAGATTTTCAGATGAAAAATGTTTAATCAATCTGGAATTCTTTCACATATGGACTTGATTTAAGTGAAATTTACTAACAATGAAAAGTTAGAGAAATTTCCTTGTTGGTGAAAAAGTTATTCAATTGAACAAATGAATCAACTAAAAAAGAAACACCCAAAAATAATTGTCCTTTTCATCAGATTTCATCAACTTTTGATATCATTAAAAAACTACAATTGGGTTACAACTGATTGCATCCTATGATAAATTAAGTCAATTTTAAGTCAATGACTGAAACAGGATGATACAGTATCCACATGCATAACAATCTGGTGGAAAGATGCATCTAAGGCAGGGGCGTCCAACATGCGGCCCGTAAGCTAAATGCGGCCCGCGTGACCTCGAGGTGCGGCCCGCATGAGATGGACAGCCAGGGCAACCGAGATCACGAGGGCCCTGCTGCTTACCTGTGAGAGGGTCTTTTGTACTGCACAGAGGAAGCAGTACAAGAAAATGGAGTACAAGCAGTACAAGAAAATGGAGAGGGAGGCCGCGCCCCCTGCTGAAGCCTGTGAGCCGCATCGAGAGAGCTGCAGTGCAGGTAAGAGGGTGTTTGAATGAGTATGCGTGAGTGAGGGAATGAATCTGTGAGTGAATGAGCATATGCATGAATTAGTATGCGTGATAGCATGGATGTGTAAGTGGGGGGCATGGTACAGGGTGGCTGTAAGTGATGTGCATACCCCTTACTGCTGGCAGCATCAATACACAAGGGGGCAGCTAGCCAGTTTTCAGCATGTACTGGCTGACTTGGCATGATAGGAGTGTGATTGCTAACTTCGTTAAGTGAACCCTGAATTTTCGGTTTCAGTCCAGAATTTTCATTTATATGCATCCCTAGAATAAATAGAACTATTTCATTTTTATTTATCCAGGATCCTGAATTTGTAGTCACAAAACTTTCTAGGCCATTCTAATGTCATTTACTTTATGTTAATCTGCATATTTTATTAAAGGCTAAAAATTACAGTGAAAAATTAGTGCGGCCCTCGCACATATACAATTCTGATGAAGTGGCCCACTGCAGAAAAAACTTGGACAACCCTGATCTAACATGGAGCTCTGGTACTCTACATGCTATGCTGATATGGTATATATCTGCCCATTACTTGTTTCCCTTCTTAATTATTATCACTTTTACCACTTGAAGGTAAATAGGTACTCCTGCTGTACCTATTGCCTGGAATTGTTTTGTCGGACTGTCTCCTAGTTAAACTACATTCTCATGCTCTGAAACTTGTTTTGTTGCCAAGAACCTGCACCCTGAAAAGAAATATTTGTTCTTTCTACTTTCAAGCTCACCACACTTTTGACTTCTTCACATGACCCATCAAATTATGATGACCCAAGTAATCCCTCACATTCATTCCCTATCATCTCCCCAATAGATGATTATATCACAAGAGCAGAATCTTCTGCTACGTCTGTAACAGTATGTCTTAGCACATGTTAGTTTTATTGACACTTTTGAATATTGTCCATTTTAATGCTATTTTTAATTTTCACTTTCCCCAAAAATAGTTCAGTGTCATCAATCTTCCCACTAAACTACCTGGTATTGATGTGGCATCAGTGCTGCTCTGCTAGGGTTTTAAGCTGGGGTATCGCTGCATCAACTGCGACTCGTATAATTGGCCCTCCGACAGTGCCAACACCGCAAGCAAACTCAAATCACTACTCCATTATACCCCACAAAACTTTGGATACAATTTGTGTTACACTGTGCAGACATTTTCTCAGGGAAGGGCTGGACTGACGATCATGAGGTTACCCTGGCACTGGTTACACAAGTCCAACAGCTGCCTGATGACACAGGTGCGACAAACAGCTGGGTATGTGTGGCTGCACTCTACATTTTTATGAGTATGGCGCGAGGATGGCCAGCAGACCACCAGGCATTTGCCAGGTGGCCAGTTCGGGCCTACCTCAGGGTACTGGAGAAAATAAGTACTAAATTAGTAATGGCGAAGTGTATAGCTGCTAAGAGTACTGAAAAGTAGGGCGTTCTAGTATTTGGGGATTTGGTAGGCATAATTATTGAAGTGCAAGATGTGTAAAGATCATCCATGCAGGAAGGATTTGTGTGGGTATGATATTACTGTAAATCTAGTAGAATGAAAAATAAAAAAACAAGGCCATCTTCTCCTTCTGTTCCAGTGTGTCTTAATGCCCATACCCAGAAACTCTACAGGTTGCAGGAAGCACACCCCACTTTCCCACTTCCCCACACCCCACTTCCTGCCCATTTCCGCTTTAAAATGGGGTGCTTCCCATGAAGTTAGAGGGACCACCCACCAACGTTAGCGGGACTGCCCTGTCCTGGCCTGCATCCCGCAAGCGTAGGCTCCGGGTAGCTGGAGCCCACAAGTTCCCGGGTATGTTAAAGCCTGTTAATCAAATTGTATCTTACTAATTTAAATGTTATTGTTAATTTTCAGCATTTCCCTTTTATAATAGCACTAAATAATAATAATATTAAAATGACACTGCATTCTGAAGCTCTAAAAACTGGGCTGGTTTATTATTATGTATTACAACTTACATAAACAACAAATCCCTAACATAGTAATGCTACTTGTATTTTGAAAAGAAAACCCTCATCATTTATTCTGTGTATCCCAAATATTGTCACAACATTATATATGTCTTTGTGATACAGAACTTACAAAAAAAAACAAATAAAAATAGACAAAAATAGCTTAATGAGAACTCCATATACTGAGAATGTAGATTCTGCATTGCAATTGAATCACTGGTAATGCGAGAAGTAAAAAAAAAGATTTTTTTTTAAAAAAATGTGATTTTGGATATTCTGAAAGCTTTTTTGGGGCTCTGACGATTGACCTTTTAGGCATGTAAAAACACAGAAGTTAATACACTTTGCACATGTTGCAAAGCAACAGGTGGCAGAAAAACCATACTTGCTGCTAACATTCCTTACTTTTTTAAACTGGTGGCCCCTGGTATTCAGGGATTTACACCACCTCCCCCCAAGCCCCAGATTCTGACTGACAAGCTAATCGGTGGGCCGGGAAGCCTTTGGCTATTGATTCCATGTAACACAACACCCCCCAGTCAATGAAACTGCAATGAAATGCTTAAACAACGAAGAAAGGAAGGCATTAGAGTGTTGAGGTCCTGAATGAAATGTGCTTACCGATAGCGCAACAGTAATAATAAAAAATAAAAAAAAGACGAGACGCGGCACCTGCTTGAAAAGAGAGGTTATTAAGAAAGCCACAAAGCCACTGTCCCAGCAAGACAGGGAGAAATAGTTATGGCTCAGCTAGGCGTATCTAAAGATAAATGGGCGGGCGGGCAGACAGCTTTCCAAATTCTGCTAATCCTGTGAGTACTTTATTTTCTATTGTACTGACTCGAGCAACAGCAGCTAGCATTCAGGTAGCTGGTAATGCGAAATCATTTGAAATACGAAGGATAAGGTGTTGCATATGTGGAGAAGGGCAAAGCAAATTCGCCCATTCCTGAAAATAAGAGGGAAAGTAACTCTTACTGTCCCAGGGAAACCGTAGAAGGAAAAACCTTGTTTCTATGTCTGACTTTCACCTGACGTGTATATGTCACGAGCATTGTGACATTTCACGAAACATCCTTGGTGGCATGAGGTCAGTGGATGGAAACGTCCTGTTTCTGGCCAAGCTTATGTTTAACTTGCGGGTAAATATGAATAACTTTAACACTTCCAGCATCTGAAAGGTTAATGGATACCGGGAGGGTTTTCTTTCTTGGTGCTGGTAGCACTCAAGTAACAAAGGTAATCAAATTGTGACTATAATGTCTCCAGGGTAATTGAGAGTTAAGGCTCCAGAAGTAGGCCAAAATGGCTTCTTTTCACCAAAAGCCTCGTGAAATTTGTTTTAGAAATATTTTGTTGAGCTGTACTGATTTCCAACAATTTTGCAATGAAACAACTTCACGTGAAATCCACAGTTCAGTTTTTTTTTTTACCATAATTTGCTTTATTTGTTTTCTTGTGAAAATATTGAAAACAATCTCAAATGCAATTTAATTGAGGCGTTATAGTTTTTATCAATCACATAAGCAAACTCGGCTTGTTTATTGATTGAACCTATAATTGAAACTATATTGCAGTCTTTCAAATTACATTTAGAATAGCTTTTTTTTTTCTTTAAGAACACTTACATATGTTACTTCTGAATTATACAGTTTCTTCTGTTTACCCTCTAAAAATACTTTAAACAAATTCCTTTACGGCTGCTTGGAATAGTGACCCCTTTCACATTGTCAACTCAATGTCATGAAGGGCATGTGAAGGAATTTAACCTGATATTAAACAATATATTCTAAATTATTTTTTAAAACTTCATATAAACTACATATAAAAATGTAAGTTTGGTTGAAATACCTAAAGTGACATGCATTTGTTTTCTGTACACCCTTCATTTATTTTGTATTAAAATTTCTATTTGAGAAGCCGTTGTGAAGAACCACCTGCATTGCGTTTTAGTCTATTATTAGAAAAGTCTTAAATCACAATGGAGTGGGTAAATATGGTATTTGTGAGCGGCCTTTTTAGAAGTGAACTATCTGTAATGTAAATCACTCATTAGACTTGTGCTGTAAATGCTATTCTAATGAAGAGGTCAGAACCTTACTGTTAATGAACAGCTGTTAAAATCAACATCAAAGTCTTTCTATCCAAAGTCCTTCACTACTGAATAAGGAATAGAAAAGATATCCTCATCCTAGTTTTAATTACCGTTTGTTCTGCTCATGGTCTATATTTCACTCCCTGGAAATATGTAGAGCAGGAAAAAACATAGATATGCAGTGTTTTGTGGCTCACCAATTGTTGGGTCATTATTTAAATGTGTGCTTTATAGAACTAGTATATACCGGTAAAAGCTAAATCATCTACGAAGTACATGTCAACTTATGTATGTCCCTTTCTTGGGATGTGGATGTTCTGCCTCATTTATAGATGACGTATAATGGTTTCATCAGATTTCTTGTAATCCAAGTAGAGTCACCATATCAACCATTTAATACCAGGAGCCTGTGAATTGAGAACAATTCTTCAGCAATGTATAACATTCATAGACTTGCCTTTAGGGTTAGGGTTTCGGGGAGCTTTTGAAAGTCACGTACGAGGGATAAAGTCTGACAGAACGGGCAAGGGAATTCTAGAGAAGCAGTACAGCACTGGTGTAATCCTGAATGCAGGAGTGGGAAGAGATAATGACGGTTCAAGAGAGACGCAGGTCATCAGAGGAACGAAGAGGGTGGATATCGGTGTATTTGGATAGGAGGGTAGAGATATAAAGGGGTGCAGAGTTATTAAGAGCTCTGTAGGTCAGGAGGATATGTATGTAAATTATAGCTGATCATGCTGGCTTTGGCTCGGGCCCAAGGCCTGGTTCCTAAGTTTTAGTGACATGGAACGTGCACTCATATGACTAATATACTTGAGTGGTTTATGTTCTTGAGCAAAGTTTCAAACCCTGGGCGATCCTTTAGCAAGCCACACATTACTACATATTGTATTCGTTGGTGCTATACTAGGACAAAAAAAAATGTATCCACTGCCCAATGTGGACCGTCTTGATCTCAATACAAGTCATGGCAATAGGTCCATTTCTTTCACATTATCAGCATTTGACCTTACAAGGGCAGTAAAGGTTAAACAAAAATGTGTCATATAAAAAGGACAACGTTTCAGCTGTCCAAGCGTATTTCTAATTACAGCCATTATCTATAAGATGCCCAAGTTAGAGACCTAAGCGCACCACCGAGCTTTATATTCATTAAGTAATCCTGCAATTTCTCAAAAACAAATTCTGCAATGAAGTATTGTATTTACAGGTTAATTCAAAAACCTTACTTGCCTGGCTGTTATATCTGATGAGATAATTGATGGGTTTTCCATAATGTATTTTACAGATCTCTCGTTCATTGGACATGCAATACTCGTGAATCTCCAACTTCTTTTGCAGGAAATCCCTTGATGGCTTAGCATGATGGGAGCTACAGCTTGAACAAGAACTGAAAGGGGCAAACGATGAAGACCACCCCATTGTTCTATATTACAAACATAAACATTTCTTCTGAGATCTGTATTGCCAAACATATCTAGAACAGAAACCTTAATTTAGTAACACGAATAAGTGGCAGGGTAAAGAAAATAAATTTATTTACAGTGTGCAGATCCACACAAACAGTCAGAGACCTGTGCAATCAATCTTCTTTCTGGCACTGTGTGCTGCCTTTACATCACCTATGATGTCACCGCTGGCAAACTATGCAGCAGGCAGTTAATGAAACACATGCCTAGAGTTCGCCGCTGACAGGCATTAATAAAATCCTAATCTGTGGAAATTATGGAAAAACAACTTATTATGCAATTGGTTCCCACTTTGGCATGTGGCAGGCACAAGTAGGAATTGCAGCAAATCATGATTTACAAACTGTATTGTTATTGTTCTGCTTTGAGGATAATTGCCCTCTGATTTGTTTGAAGTTCTAATAGCCTGGAGACTCAGACAGGTTACTTCCTTTTTGCGGGTGTAACCCTTGTGTATTCTTTTATGTAGATGTTGGTAATATGAGCTTTGGCAACGAGCGTGACGGCTGTTAAATAAGCAGACCTAGTTGGCTCTCTCTAAGCAATGTTATGTTCTCCTGTAAATACTGAGGTTAGGAGAAAAAAAATCTATGTAATGCTGCTCACCACATGTTAAATAATAAAACCAATATTTCACGAAATGTCAAGAAAGGAGGGGACAAGCAGTTAATATCACATATTGCAAGTAAACTGCAATAATTTGATGCACATGCTACATGGAGAATATTTGGGTATATAAGACACCTGCATAGGAAGCTTTTATGTGCAGCTATTAATTAGTGAGTTGTAGAAGCAGCAACAAAATTCATGGGAGGGATTGTAAGAGAATATATTAGAGTTAAAAAGCAAAGACTTCTAAGGTATTTGAAGAAAGTTATTGTTAAACAAAATGATGATTATATACAACAGTAGGTTTAGGTGTCACCTAAAAATGTTTGGGACAGGGATGTATATAATGTATATGCTCTGCTCAAAAAAGTATTTTACATTTAAAAGTATACACCAATTCTTGAGACAAGCTACAACTTTATGATCTTTCATTGTAGAAGACAATGCTTTTGTAAGCTTGTTGATTATTACTATGATTATTATTATTATGTTTCATTAATATAACCCAACAAATTGCGCAGTGCTTCCTTCAGTGCATACATTCAAAAGGTATGATGAAACTAGAATTACAGACTAAGACAAACCAATACATTAAGTAAACAGGGCCCTGCTTACAAGCTTACAATCGAGAGGATGTCATAAATGGATAAATTACATTTTGGGGAATGTTTGATAAGCTAGAAGACAATTATATTCTTCCATACTTCTGTCATGAGTGAGCCTAGGGTTAGTGCCCCTCAGGTGCAGTATTTCTTCAGCGCCTATCTCCCGTAACAAAACGCATGCACATACTAACATGCAAACGCACTCTAATACCTACCACTTTAACACCATACACTTACACATACACGCACACATCCACCTCTTCTCTCCCTTTAACGATAAGCTCACCCCTGACACAATATGCTGATTTACGCCATAATACTACCACCAAACACTAACATTTTGTCATGACTGCAGGTACCGGGTCAGGCTGGACAGATGTCTGCTTGATAACCGAAGCGCCCAGCGGTGCTGTGCACTGGATATATAAGAAGCCTGGGAAAAAGAATTGAGTTGAGCCAAATCATGCTCAGAATATATTTGCCGCATTTTGTTAACATCTACATAAAAAAATACACAAAGGTTATACTAGCAAAAAGGAAGTATCATTTGTTTCTACAAACAAAGATTTTGAAATTGATATATTAATTACGGTAATCTATAAATGCCATTACACTGGGATGTAAAGGGTACGGCCTGGGAATGTCATAGGTCGGCTTAGGACCAATGGAAAGCTTTTTAAGGACAAATTTGGAAGCAGATTAAGAAATGCAAGCAAATGATTTACACAACCAATAGGAAATATTGAAAATCGCAAACGGGAAGAGGACAAATAGGAAGAGGTATTTTGTGTAAGTTAAGAGGTGGCCCAAATACTCATTATTATTTTATTAAAGGGATATACTCAATATAATCAATTAAACAATTTGCAAACCAGTCTTTTGCATCTGTATCGTTCCTATTAAATGTAAATGCCCACGAGGCATGCTATTTGCATTACATTACACTAGCAGTCTTTAAAAACAAACTGTAAATCCCTTCTTGTTTCCTGTGATTGATGCTGTGTATTATAAATACCACTATAAACCTCAAAGGAACTAACGATGACAGTAAATTAAAGTTTGCAAGTCAGGCAGCGTCTCAGCAGCTCTGCCAGTGATCTTTAAACAACCATCTATCCTAGATTACGGAAACTGTAAGCTTAACACAGAAGGGATCGCACTTGTGGCCTATACTTGTATAACTCAATGCCCTTCCTGGTTTCCGAGGCTATTCCCAGAGTACATTTTCATTTTAAAGAACACAAATGCGAAGTAATACAAACACCATTCCCTAAATGGTTTTGTGTTTTGCACATCGTTTGGCCTTTGGCACGGACGATACAGGCCTCGCTGGGCAGTCAGAAGGGCATACCCATTAAGATGTGCTGCACCCCTATTAACCTGCCACCTTTCCTGGTGATTCGCCCGACACCTCGTAATTAAATAAATACTCGCATGGAGAGACAAAGAGATGCGATACAAGGATGAACACGCAAAGCAAACAATTGATTTCTGTTGAACTGATTTAAAGAAGACTGGGTCTTCTCCGTTCTATTAAATGCCTTTTACTTCTATATATTAGACCACAACAATAAAAGCAAGAAGGAGCAGTGAAAATCATTGTTTATTTTTTGGCAATGGTATGTTTTACCACGTTATTTTCATTAATATAGGGAGATTCCAAATTTTCAACTCAGGCAGATCTGAGTGAGATCTCAGAGCTTAGTGAGGTCACATAATATGATGTTATGTGATCCTTGCTCACACAGTGTGAGTGTGTGTGATAGAGAGAGTATGTGTAAGTGTGTGTATGTGATAGGAGGCATGTGTATGTCTGTCTATGTGTGTGTGTGTTTACAGGGTGGGGGCACTCAGTTTTACTTGCTCCAAAGCTAGAAGGGGTCAACTGCCCCTTAATAATTTGGTAATCTACACATCTTTTAAACTATTTTATTTTACAATAGTTTGGAATAACATCTAATACATTTAGGGCTCCTGCAAAATGGGAAGACATTTATGGTAAACTGACCTGTCACATTCCCAAATGGTATATTCATCTGGACTTAATCTACATGATTATTCCTCCCTATTAATTTATTCCAATGCTTTGATGGGAACATAAATGTCCTGTCACTTTTTAAAAAATAGGAATAATGGATGTGAGTCCAGAGTACATGAATACTTATACAATAAGACACATAAAGGCATAATGCAGAGCTCTGCTAAACTCAAGTAGTCCAAACGTAACATCTGAAAATATTACAGAAGGTCAAGTAAAGACAGAAAAATAACAATAAAAGGTATATAATCAAAAGTCATTGACACTTAAACTTGGGTAAATTGTCTGGATTGATCAGATTGTAAATTTGAGCTGGTTTTGGATCTGGCGCATCGAAATTATAAAAAATTCTGAAATCCAGAAAATAAATATATGTGTAAATTAAAAAGTACACATGACACGTGTGTGAGCTAAGGAACAAAATCCTAAGTGAGAAGAGGGGTTTAAGACGGCTGGGCTTCTCTTTTTAAACCCCTATCTATAGACTGAGTCAGCTATAATAGGATGTGATGATTACATTTTGTATATGTCTGGCAATAAACAAAGATATCATGGCAGCATCGTGTCCTCTTTGATATTTTGGCCCCAGCATCACAGAAGAGACCTTTGTTACACTGTTGCAAAAAGAGCAGCGCTCAATTTCCTTTAAGTGTTTTGAGGAACGTGTGGCTAAACAATAATATAAATATTTGGGTGAAGAGTGAAAATTATTCATAACATTAAAACTGTCAATATTCAAAATCTGCAATGACATGTTAAAGACATAATGGTACAGAAGCAGAAGGGGACCCTGATCTTGGGCGCTTACAAACTATAATCCCATATTGTCGCTACAGTCCCCTGCGCGTATCTTGCTTATGTCAACACAAACACCATATATACCCAGCCAAAAAACCCTGTTCACTTTTTCTTTATTGAGTGAGCATGACTTGAGGTTGGGAAGGGCCCATGGATGAATGATGAAGAGCTATTTAGGTTGAGATGACCTGGGCCAATTCCAGGCTTGAACTAAAACCAGCTTGCCCTGCTCTACAGGTGCCAATTGGTGGCTTTATAAACCCAACCCTGTGTAACCCTCTCCTGAAATCTAGCACAATTTGTTTAATATTGTGGGTAGTGACAATTGCGTATTTGTTGTTCACAGTTCCTTATATCTTTGAGGTATTCTTAAATTTAAGTAGCCCTCCTAACATATGTTTTGAGACCATTTTTAAACACCAGCCCTGTTAAAGAACATAGCTGAACCAGAGTGGTGGAATTCAAGGATATACAGATCTGTTCTGCCCGATGTGGATCGCTCTGGCAGTGAAAGGTTTAATTAAATTAAAGATAAAGGAGACAGATGCAGAAAGGTTATATATTCACCAGAGATTTTGTTGTAAATCTTGTGGGAAATGCATTTGACTGGTATTTGTAAATGTTCTAAATGAAATCAGAGGTTGCAGACAAGGGGAGAGGATGAATAAGACAAGGAGAGTGTAATGGCTGGTGTTAATTAATTCATATAGGACATTAATCTTGACTTTCTATCCAAAGCTATTCTAAGTGAAATCTATTTATCCCATATGAATAGTAACAAGACTACACATATATCATGGTTTAAATAAAAGTGCTACTCAGTATGCCCCTCGTATTCTTCTAATTAAAGTATTTTTATTCCATACAAAACTTGAAAAATGAGGCCCCTAAAACATACATATAAGGAATTATATTTTTCTGTGTTTTCATCTCTTTCATAAATATAATTGTTGTTTCAGAATTTGTTTTTCCCCACTAAATGTAAAATGAAATAAAACACCCTTGATGATTTGCACAGATACATTATTCATGTAGTATTTTAATATTTTCAAGTTCAGATAGACGCAATTATTACAGTATGTTCATTCTTATTATATGTTTATGTATTAGAAAGAATGGATTGCGTAATTTTAATTTAAAAAGCGATCAAATATACTTTAATACATATGATAGCTGAATGTCCCTTTAAATTTTCATGTGCCCCCACTTTTTCCCTTTTTTAAATTAGGAGTTTTTAGTTGAAGCTGATAGCTTTTATCAGACAAACACATTAAAGGATGTAAAGTTACTCAAAGATCTCTACATCAGATGGAAAGGTCCCAGGAAGGATGATATTGCATCTTTTTTATGGAGGCACAATTAAAGTTACCAACGTCAGTTAAATACTCTATTTTCTCTTGGGCTTATACGGGTATAATCCATTTTACATTGTGGCATAGCCACACACCTTAATATGTTGCCATAGGTCAGCTCTGATTTTGTTGTCCACCTCTGAACAGTTTGAGACCTAAGGTAATGAAGACTGTTAAGTGTGCAGACAATATCCATATGTAACTATGTATTTATATTTGTCTTTTTTTAATAGTAAAATAAGTACAATAGTCATATAGATATTTTGATGAGGGTATAGTAGGTATGAATACATTCAAAGGGATCCCTGTCCCTTAATACTTACCGCCTTTCTACATAGATACTCTAGTTCACAGGTGGGACATCTGAATTACACTGACTCTTTATCTACTAGCTGACATTATCTTAGAAGACAATTCACCTGCACCTACCTACAACCCTTTAAAAGTGTGTCATCTTTCTGGGGAAAAAAAGTTAAGTTTCCACTTAAAGGGAATTTTTTTATGAGGGTCAGCTTTGTCCCATTAAATTATATAAGAGTAGTTAAACTGACGGACACACAATATGGCAACATGTGCTCCCAGGGGCACCCTGACAACCAGATTTGGAAATTGCCTGATGTCCATTCAATGCCTGTCATGAGAATGTATGTGCCTTACTTATAAGAGACATTGCTTGAGATGAGACATCCTTATGGTGCCACCATGTGTATGTGAAGACATTAGGGGTTGCCTGGGATTAGCATTAAGTTTACGGTTTCCAACCACGTTCTCACTAGTCAATGTTCAGCAGGCATTATGAAGGAAGCTGGCAAGAGATTTTTTGGGGTTCCTTAACTCTATACTTTGGTATATTTGTATTGGGTGAACTAATGAGCACATGAGTTTAAAGAGAGTTTATATGTTTTGTGTTGCTTATATAAAGAAGTATCTAATATCTCTCTTGTTTTAATCACTCAAGCATATCTTAATAACTCTCTCAATAAAGGATGACTTGGTATTCACATTTAAATATGTTCACAATTGGATGTTGATCCAGACGTCCCATCATCTAACCTAGGAAACCCTAATCCAATTTGACTGGAACTACCAACAGCTGGAGTTGCTACCAGAGTGAAATGGAATGTTGAACATCAGGGCAGATGTTCTAATGGTTCAGGTGCGATAAGATCCCCAAATTCATTCCAAAAGCTATAAAACACCCTTTGGGGAAAAAAACGATTTCCAAAAGTAAGGTGGCGGAGACACATTCAAGAGCTTTGGGACTAGGCAGCACTGTTGGCAATCTTTCAATATCCCACAATGCCTGTTGAATGAATAAAGTGCTATCAATTTGTCACCTTGTTAATAGTGATTCATTCCTTAATTATTTTTTCGAAGAACAAAACATTGGACATTCTTTGTGGGGGTTCTGTCCTCCATATGTTGCAGGTGCTACCAATTTACGACAAGAGTGGACGGTTATTAAAATCTCAGCATGTAACCTTCCCGGTGTATTGTTGTAGGGGAACATTTTCACAACCCTAAACTAATGCTCAGCTACAATAAAGGCACTGTATGTTCAGTCTGATTAAAAATACACCTGTATTTTTTTAAACTTGAGTCTCTAGAGAGGTGTCACCTTTTCATGTTGGTATTACCTTTAATTATATGGGTCTGGGGGTCTCTTAACCAATTCTAACTCATCCACTTGTGCAAGATCTTGGTTCTAGAAAAAAATCCATGGACCAAATATAGATGCAACTGTTAAAATGAATAACTAAATGGAAACTAACTGGTGAGGTTGAATAATTTCAATCGCTAGAGACAAATGAGAAAAAAAAAACATATATTTTCTCTTAAGGTTGATGAGCACACAATATGGATGATTTGTGACGTTGCAGCAGCTCCTAGAATGTAATTAAAGTTGGGAACCTGTAGCTATACTATGAAGTCATATTTACAATAATATACATTGTTTATGTAGTAATATTTAGATATGAACAAGCTAAAATGTGCACAGCGTGAGTCAGACTCCCCTTTAACACAAGGAACATCTGTAAGGCAGCTTTTGAGGACCAAGATTGAGAGGAGTCATCTGAGCCAACTCCAGCCTCAATTCCTGCAGCCTCCAGCTATAATACTTTACATTCTTAAGCATCACAGGTGTAGTATTAAAGTTCAGACAGAATCTTCAGCAGATCATGATTCACAACTAAGAAAAATGTATTTAAGTAATGATTTAAAACTAAGAGAACTATTGTGGTGCTTGGTATCAATTTAAGGCCAGTAATGTTGTTTTACGATGTTAACTAGTTATTATTTTGATTTATTTGTAAAACTTGTATATTTCATACATTTAACAATTACCTACAAAAAACAATAGTTTGCAGTCAACACAATATTTCAAGATCAACCTCTATATAGTAATTGTTTATTTTATTGCAAAATGATATGGAACAGATGCAGATAATTCTAATGTCATCAGGCCCTTAATTTAATTCTCTAATGCATTAGCAATTCTGTTTAGACAGTGTTGGTTTATTTATTGTTTGCTACAATGGTAAAAAGTTACAGGTGTCAGAATGGCAATGTTTGTAATCCTTCTTCCATATGGAAGGGATTATTTGATTGTGAGCTCACAGCTGCTTAGCGCTTTGGAAAGTAAGACGTTGCATTGTGATAAACATTTCTTTCTCCGTCTTTAGCATCCAAGCTTGCTAAAAATAAATGTATTAGCCACTCATTCATTTTTTTTTTGCAAGTATCTTTTCTCTTTCTGCGTCATGATTTGCTGACTTGGTATTTTCAAGCTGTTTGCAAGGCCAAGAGGAATGCATTCTGGAAAGATTCCACATTTGGAAGCATCCATATCCTATTGCAGGGTGTGAAAAATATCTGTTGGCTATTGGGTGCTAGGTGTCCAGTATTATTCTTAACAGTGCACTATATATATATATATATATATATAAGACTTAAAGTGGGGGCAAAAGTGCGGCCTATATTCGGGGTCCAGCACAGCAATGCGCAATTCGTTTCGCCCGGGACATGTAGTTCCGGGCAGGCAGTAGGGTTAGGATGCAGATCCCCCGCAGCGGTGCAGGGGACCTGCATCCTACCCTCCGATGCGCTCAGACAGCCTCCCCTGCCAGCACTTCCCACCGGGGGAGTGCCGGCACGGTTCAGACGTTCACCGGCAGTGGTGATGAGCGTAAACAGCCTCCACTGCCGGCACGTCTGCACGATGTGCTTTAATAATCTCCCTTGCCGGGAATTCCCACGGGGGGAGTCCCGGCAAGGGAGATTGTTAAAGCACATCGTGCATACGGGCCGGCAGCGGAGGTTGAAGTTGAATACGCATACTGCGTAGATGTCCCCCTCCGTACTTGCACGACTTCGGGGAGTCTGCACTGGTAAGTCTAGGGGGGGGGCACATCTTGGGGGCAGAGTGGCAGCATATCACGGGGGGGGGGGACAGAGTGGCAGCATTCTCGGGGGGACAGATGGCAGCATACTCCGGGGTGGGGGGGCAGAGAGCAATATCTCCGGGGGGGGGGGCGGGTGGCAGTACTAAGTTTTTTCTTTAAAGAAGCACCTAACTTTTAGGGTGCGGCCTATATTCGGGTGCGGCCTATAATCGAGCCAATACGGTACATTAATTTATACATGTATGTGTATATATATATGTATGTATTAATAATGAATATGTAGTTGGCCCTCCCTTTGCAGCTATAATAGCTTCCACTCTTCTGGGAAGACTTTCCACAAGATTTGTTTTTGTGGGAATTTTAGGCCGTTCATCTAGTAGAGCATTTTTGAGGTCAGGCACTGATTTGGATGAGAAGGCCTGCCTTGCAATCTCCGTTCCAGTTCATCCCAAAGGTGTTAGATGGAGTTGAGGTCAGGGCTCTGTGTGGGCCAGTCAAGTTCTTCCAGACTCATCCAACCATGTCTTTATGGACCTTGCTGTGTGCGCTGCGGAACACTTATGCTGGAATAGAAGAATAAAAACATCAGGGCCTGACTTCACAAATGCCCTACTGGATGAATGGGCAACAAATCCAACAGAAACACTTTGAAAAATCTTGTGGAAAGCCTTCCTTATTGAGTGGAAGCTGGTATATTAGCAAATGGGGACCAACTACATATTAGTGTCTTAGTGTTATGTATTTAGAATGTGATTTCATAAAACTACCTGTTGGTGTAATGGTCAGGTGTTCCAATACTTTTGTCCATATAGTGTATATATATAAACAAGTATAGTTCTTTAAGTGGTTTGCCATTTTTTCCTCTGCCTATCAATATGTTCAGACATCACACGTGCGGTTCCCACTGGTCCATTAGACCTTATTCAGCCATTGTCTCTTGTTTCTAGAAGATTACTGATGGAAGAAGCCACAGTGACATTCTAGACATAACTGGAACAGGAGTCATTAAATCTGTTTCCAAACATAAGAATATGCAATCCTTCAGTTTATAAAAATGTTTACTGAGCATTAAGCGAGGAAGGGAGGAGGAAAAAGTATCGATGTTTTCCCTTAAAAAAATGTTAGTTCTGAAAACTAACACACATAAAAAAAAAAAACGCACATGACAAGTGTTGGTACCATACATTTTTCTTGTCATTGCATCAATTTCTTATACATTCCTGTAACGTAGATTAGGAATATTGTTTAATATGGTTTGAAAATGGAATTGTGACTAGAACAGAAACTCATGTTGTGGAAATTCAAAATTGTTTAAAAATATCAAGCGCAAAGCAAAAATTACCAGAAAAGAATCTGATGCCCAATCCTGCCCAAGTCTGACCCACTACCCCATTCAGAACCAATTTAAGTCTATTGGGGCTAGCCCTGTCCCTTAACACAGCCATCTGTATGGAACTGGAGAAGGAGAGCTCCTGGGAGCCAGTCCAAGGAAATTACCAGCTATTATTATTGTGATCTTGTGATATTGTTTCCATGTTAACATTGCTTTAGGTTTTAATCGTCGAAACCTTGAATTCAAACAGGTTTTCAACAAACTTCAAAAGAAAGGGCTTATAGTCTGATTGGTAGCACATGTTTTGGTTTCCTCTTCTAGCTTGAAAAAAACCCATAAACGTTCCTCAGAACTTTCAATATCGGCCACCAAATATTGGTGCGTGTATAAGGTGTCATCCTTAACAAAATCTTAGTCTGTGTCTACAAGAGCAATATGGCAAATTGATCTTTAATGCAATAAATGCATGACTGCCTGGCTTACCATGTGTTTGCATTTTGTGTCAAATGATTAGGATTAGAGTAACCAACATCATACCCCCATTTAAACTCACCGACTCAGTTAATTATAATGGCAGTTGGTGGGTGCAGAATTATCTAGCTCAGTGGGAATGTTTAAGGTCCTCATAAGGAGTCTTCCAAGTCTTTTATTGAAATTGCTTTCTTTACTCGGTATATTGCGTCCACATGTAAGTTATCCCACTCTGCTTAGTGACAGCTTCTCTCATTTCCTCTTTGCCTTTTAGCAGCCTGAGTTTTTTTATCAGCTTTCAACAATTGCTTTCTTACCTGACTTTTCAGACTTATCCAGGCTGTATTTATGACCCTAGTTTGTCTTCCAATCCAACTAGGAATTCTTCATTATGGTAACGTGCATGGCAGAGATGAAATTCCAGCCTCCGTAGCTGCTTGTTGTGTTTACATATTTCTTATTTTTACTTGTTGTGTAGTGTATGCCGGCTTACTTTAACTAAGTAATTTATTAAATGGGTTTGGACTATGCGTGTGAAATTTTAGGGACGTCATTAGACAGATCAGTAGACAATGTGAGCTCTTCTTTTGGTTATTATTATTATTATTTATTGTTTTATATAGCACCATCAAATTTTGTATTGCTATACAAAGGGTAGACAGGACATAACATGTAATATATAACATAACAATTTGAGTTACAGAAACAAAAGTGAGGCGGGTCTTCCTCAAACGACCGTACAATCTATGATTGCAAATAGTTTATAGTTTTGAACATCACTGCACAAACGCTGACATTTCAGGTGTCCAGATTAAGAGGGTATGTGCCAAAGGCCAGGGCTGGTACTGGAAGTGGACAGGGCATGGCCCACCTGCCTGCCTTCTCTGAGGAACCTCTTTGTGGCGCTAAGCTTCAGAATGTCTCATGTAGGAAGCGTCAGTGGAAATCAATCCAACAGCATAGACCTCCATTTAGGTACAGCTACCTGGGCTGGTCAAGGGAGATCGGAGTATCTCCCTAACTGGCCCATGATCCCTACTGCCTGCAAAAGCAGGACAGAGGAGAAGCTGCCTAGGACAACAGGTTGGTCTCTAAAAGTCGGAACTGTACTACAAAAACCAGGACAGTTATGAGGTGTGTCAATGTCCTAATTCTATATATGCAGACTAAAAGTGTATTTTACGACTATTCTGACTCTCTCCTTATACTCATTGCTTGAATTATGGCCACCATGGAAAATATTGGCCTCTTAGAATGTTTAAAAACCCATCATCCTGCCAAATTTCATAGCAATTATAGGATTAGTTTAAAATTAGGTAGTCCAGGTACTGACTTAATATAAAAATTCTACACACTATGTGTAGAATTTTTGTGCCCCTCTACAACTGAAGAGTTTCACTTTCATACTGTTCATGCTTATTACAGAATGATTGAATAATATTTTATTCTAATCCTGGAGCATTTCCGTTAATATTATAAACATCTTTGTAGGCATTTAAATTAGACCTATTGTTAAATATTAGAAAATTAGATATAACTTTGTAATATCATAGATTGCATTAACAGCATACTTACAAAATACAATTATACCATCATGTACTAATGAGAACCACTATAGTCGGCAATTGAAATAATTCAGCACCATTAAAAAAAGCATGAATTTCCAATTTCTTTCCTGTATAGGACACTTATTGCATTATTCTAATTCAGAGATTATTTCCAAAGTTGTCAATGTAACGGACTTATTCTTTCAGCGCCCATATTAATCATACAGCTAATGCTACTGTAATTGAACAGTTTTTACATGGATGATATTAATCAGATAAATATGGCATACTTGCGAGGAAGGCATTACGTTAAAATATTACAGTTATAATATGTTAATTTCAGTAAAGGATGTTACTGCAGATCTCTGGCAATATGTAAATTTCTTTCTACTTCTGCTGACAATTTACACGTCAACATAATTCTTAAGAATTTGTGCTCTCTACCACTGGTGACTTATATGATGATACATAGCAACTTAAAGGGGTTTTAAAATGCAATAGTTTGACTAATGCGGTTCCATAAATAGCCAACACGACTATTTTTTTCTATCACCGATGCTAACGTCTGTTATCAATATCAATCCTTTCCGAGGGTGTTAATGCAGTACTTATTCATAATCTGCGCCTTCCACGGAAAATAAGTTGTAACAGCCACTTAATATGTCTTACTCCAAATAGTTTTCTTATATGGTTTAATAATAGGTTCAATGCATTTTCTCATTTTTTCCCCCCATATTTTAACATGGATTTATTCTTCAAGGTAAGAGCATTTATGCCATTTTTCCCCGCAGGTCATTTATCAGGAATGTTACAAATGGTAAACAGATTACATTTTAGCTATGTGTTTAATATCGATTTGCATTTATGTCAAAGAATGGTTCCATATCTGCTTGTCTGTCCATCAGCATATTACAGATTCTTAGGAAGAGAGACGTATGCATACTGATGCTCACATAATGTACATATTATTATTTCAAGGTGTCTTATTTCATTTCAGGGATATTCATTTATGCCCTTGAGGGCCACATAAACTCATACCTCCCATGTGTCCCCAAGCAGGAGAGTCTTGTTTTTCATGCACTGTCCTGCTTAGCCACTGGTGATCAGAGGGTATAGACCAGGCCACTGAGCTGTCAAATCCTTTGAAGTCTGTGCTTTTGCAGCACGGTTGTCAAACACGACTCCCACGTAGCTGTCTCACAATGTATTGAAGCAGACCAGTGAAATAAAACCTCATATCCCAGCTTTCTGCTTCAATGGATGGCGAGGTGGTTGCATATGTAGGATAGGTGAATAATCTTGTCCCCAACCTTTTGTCTAACCACACACACATATAGGCATATAAGCAAACATGATTACCGCTAACTTCAAAGGTGAGAAGGACTAGAGGTCTGGGATAGCTCAAACATTTTGGTAAAATTGCTTCCAAAATATTTATTGGATTTCTGTGCTCTTTTGTATTGTTTTTTTTGTTATTGTTGGTTAGTATATGATCAATATCTGTAAAGCAGCATTTCTCTATATAATGATCCTCTCTTATTCTCACATTCTGTAATCTGTCTGAAAGACACAATTGGTCTGATTAGTTTTATTTAATTTGTTTTTGATGAGGGCTTTGACTCACAACCCTTTAGACTCACCTCAGCATTCTTACTGCTGAGCCTTTTAAGGATGTACAGTGCGTCTATACGGACTATGAAAATCTAGTGTAAATGTTCCATTTGGAGGCATTACAGATCTTCTCTGTACCTGGACTGTTGAGCTCCAGCGTAACCGGGAGCCTTGTCATCCAACAGGGTGGCTATGGCCAACCATAGACAGGTATAACAGTATTATGGTTTTATTCACTGGGCCATAAGCATTCTTGAGAACTCTACAGGTAGTGCCCGGAAACTCAGAGAGAAGTGCTGCTTCTCCAGGCCACCACAGAAGAACTCTGGGTTGTGGGACCGATGTTCTGAAATGCGTCACTCCTTGCGCCTCCCCCTAAACAGTGGCATGTCCACAGACATCAGCGGGACTGCCAACAGTGGAACCTCCTGCAAGGGGGGCTCCGGATAGCCGAAGCCATAAAGTTGCCAGAAATGGCCATGATGACTGCAATAATCCCCTTTATTGTCGGTTTTACTGTATTGTAAATTGCATTATTGAAATCAAACACTAAAACACAATGTAACAAATTGTATATAGGGTTTCGCATGATTCTATCTTTATTTTAGAGATTCTTTAGTTGTTCTGGATATTTCAGATCATCTGATCATTCAGCTTGGTGAATTTCCCTAAGAAGCATTCTATTAAAGGAAGCCTAGTGAGAAACACATAAAGTTAAGTGATGAAACATAAATGTTTTAATTTTAACACAAACGCTTAGAGCAACACTTAGGTCCCCAGCTTGCACTAATCCATTTAGAGAGAAATTTACATTTTATTTCTCCAATACGATTAACATTAGTAAAAAGGTCAGCACTGAGAATCCGAGTTAATATTCACTTCTTGTGGTGATACCAGCACGCTTGATTTTCTGTCTAGTAAACCGGTCAAATGCCTGGTGGACAAGTGCCTGATTGTGCTTATACTAAAAGAGCATAGGATAAACACACACAGCAGCATGTGTGCCATTTATTGGCAGCTGGCCTGAAACTGCCTGGGCCAATTGTAATCCCCAATATGGGCCTGGATACCAGCAAGTCATTCTGCCCTTTCATGCAGCCGAAAACGTCAAGGGCTCATAAGTTGTCCACCACCCAAGCCAAGTTTTCATGTGTGTATATTACTGCTAATGATACAACTGTGTTTTTGAGGATTAGGAGATAGGGGAAGTTCTGTTTAATGCAACAATCAATACTGAAAGGTAACATCCCTAATGATCACTGGTTTGAGGGAGATAACAAGAGACATATGAAACTGTGATGCAGATGAACTATAATGTGATATCTGCATATCTGGGATCTTCCCATAGTTAAGCTATCCAGAACTCTCCCTCTTTGGAAGCAGTGGCTTTGTAAATGGATGGGCTATCCTCAGAACTTTTAGTGGGTGGAGAGTCGGAGGGAAGTGGGCATGGAGTGGGTGTGGCCAAGTACCACTGCCCTGCTCGGAGGGAAGGGGGCATGGAGTGGGTGTGGCCAAGTACCACTGCCCTGCTCGGAGGGAAGTGGGCATGGAGTGGGTGTGGCCAAGTACCACTGCCCTGCTCGGAGGGAAGTGGGCATGGAGTGGGTGTGGCCAAGTACCACTGCCCTGCTCGGAGGGAAGTGGGCATGGAGTGGGTGTGGCCAAGTACCACTGCCCTGCTGGGACAAATAAGAAGTTGACCCAGAGACCTGGAGAAGCAGGGCTTCCCAGGAGACCTAGGTCAAATCAGTAGAGTTCCTAGTTATTGATACCTATAAATTGCACTTAAAAAAACCAAAAACAAACAAACATATTATACTCTGCACTTTCTGTATTACGAAATCAATAGCTCATGTTAAGATATGCACCCCTGTAAATATGCATCTCCAAGGTCCGTAAAACCTAGTAAACCAAATATTTTATCAATTTAAATGTGGTCTGTGTTCGTGATCCATGACCCCAGTGATGAGATTATAAATGTAAGTTCCATCATCACTAAGCTTTTTAGTTGTATACATTAACCCATTACGCCTATTACAGTAACTCTGCTACTGCCTGTGCATTGTTTTATTTGTTCACAATTCACACTATTTCTGATGTAAGTGGATACAAGTTGGGATTTTTCTTATGTCTCTCACTTTGAAATTGGTTTTATGTCAAGAATCCAATCAGAGGCACTATTTCTGCTTTTACAAGTTTCTTCCGTTCTTCCTATCTCAAAATGCACATAATACCAGTACCTGTTGGCATAATTCAGTCCATTCCACTTCTGGGATTGTAAATTAAAAAGACATGGAAAAAAAAAAGCAACGCTTGATCCTTATGGATGCCAGTTAAAATTAATTGAAAAAAGCTTTTAACGACCCAAGTTGTAGACCAAATGTTCCTCAAACCTGTGGCCCCATCCCTGTGCTAAACGTTAAGGTCATTGAAAAGCTGTAGATTTATGCGGAAGGTTTGGATGATGGAAAATGAGACAAAAAGCATTTGGATTTTATTATTCCATTTACTTTGACCCTGGGCCATAAAAGGTTTTGAGAACCTGTTTTATGTATTCAGCTGGTTGCCACACTGACAAGCATTTGGAGACATTTAAATAAGTCACCCTTGCTGACAGCTGTAGCACCATAACAAATGCAGGTTACAATAAATGGTAAACCTAAAATACCCCACCAGCAGCAGGTGCACCAAATGCCACTATGGTTCCTTTTGGAATATTTGGCTGGTGCAATCTGTATCGCTTATGTCCTCTATCTACATTTGTGTCACTGGAATCCAGTTTTTTTAATAGTTATTTTTTGTGGTATGCTTAAACTGTGAATAAAATCTTACTTTCTGCCACTTCCCAATCCTACAATATTACTATTTACACCTGCCCACCAGGTGCAAATAGTCTGCCAAGTGTTTGGGACACTGTGGGTGCATTCTGTGGTCTTGCCCCTTTGATTTGAATGATGTAAACCCTCCAATGTTTTTAATATATTTACTTCAGTAATAAGGTCAAACTATGCTTTCCATAATGCAAGAACTGGGGAATGAATTTCAACACAAGACATGGTAAAGAACTGCCGCATCTGGTCTCATATCCCTATCTACATATAAATTCTCCATTTACCTGAATATTTATACTAACTATAAAAGTGGAATCGTAAAATAATTCACTAGGATTTATGGACACTTTTTAAACTGGAAATCAATTATTAATAATGTTATCTCCTATTTCATGATGCTGATATATCTTACAGTGTAATTCAAAGCTAGCAGGATTCGGAATGACATAAAGGTTCACTCTTCAAGAACCAGAAGGTTGTGATAACACTTTGCCCATCACTGATTCTTATCCAATTCTTAAAACATTCCCTATATAATGCCATTTGCCCATACTTGAGAGCCAACCTGAAGAGCAGAGAGCTAATATGCTTGAAATGTACCATATTGTATGTTAAATGTACATTCAAAGCAGTAAATCACATTAACCTTTTATTTAACAAGCATACTGTACATCTGGGTTGCACATACTTCAGGAACATAAAGGGTTTATGAAAATGGGAACCTCATGTATGTTTTATGGGAGCCTTATTTAATTGTATTATGATACAATATAATTATAAAATTATAAATATAATTATGATACAATATAATTGTGATGTATAATACGTTGCCCTTTGCTTCCAAATGCAATCCAGCTGTTTCAGTCACTGTTGAATTATTTACCTTTTTGTAAAGTAACACGATTTATAGCTTCATTTCTGTCCTAACCCTACCCTATGTTTGGTATTTACGGCAGGAAATAATGATGACTTTTGTAAAGCAGGTAAGAGTAAAGAATAAGGAAGATCTCTATAATAAAACAAAGTCCTAATGAAGAAGTTGTTTTTCAAGAGGTACCACACAGAAGAGGACATGGATGCTAATGGTCAGTACTATGGCATATGTAGGTTGTTTGAGGGAAAAGATGGCATAGGCAGGCTGTTTGGGGGTACTGGCAAGCTTTTGGTGGCAAAGATGACGCATGCAGGCTGCTTGGGGCAAAGATGACACAGACAAGCTTATTGTGGGCACTGGACAAGCTGGGGACAAAGATGGGACAGACAAGTTGTTTGGGGGCACTGACAAGTTGTTTGGTGGCAAAGATTGCACAGACTGTCTGTTTAGGGACAAAGGTGGCACAGTGGAGATGTTTGGGACAAAGAGGATACTCACAAGCTGTTTGGGACAAAGCTGGCACAGTGGGACATGTTGCTTGGTGACGTTGGGGGCACTGTGGTTTCTAGTTACGCCCTGTCTAAAATGCATGTTACTGACTGTGAATAACATGTACTTTCATTGAGTTGGTTACAAACAAAATATGCCTATAGCTTTCTGACTTGTGTCAATCTGGAAGTCATACTAAAATAATCATTATAATTATTAGGTTCATGTCACTAAAACTAATTGGGAATACATATTCTGGCTGGCAGGACATGTTTTACATGAAACAGGCAAGATTCACCTAACAAGGGCAATGAACCAACACACCAAACATTGCTAGGGGCAGGACTTATATCAGACTGAGCTACAATAAAAGAAATGTCAACAATCTTAATAAGGTTTAATAGAAGGTCAGATTATCCACATACAAGTCATCATCATTCTTTAAATGGAATTTGACGGGCATGGCCTTTTAAATGTATTATGTCAACTTGTCAGTTTATAGTTTAAATGCACATACAACAAAAAGAACGGCAATTCTTGATGATCAGTGACTTTCACTGGAATTGGGACAGTTGCATTTCAATTGACTTTTCCCCCTTAAGCATATTTGTCGAAAGTCTACTCCGATACACTTGCAGCAAAGAGGAAGCAGCTGAACGTCTGTCCATTTTCCGCCATCAGTCATATGGTATCCATTTCCAAGAGCCACTGTCATGGTTTAAATTCAGACATGTGTTTTGGAGATTAAAGGGAGATTTTCTAAATCATGTATATAGATTACAATTTCTAATTTTGGAAACATTAGCAGTTGCATATACTATATAATGTTTTCTTCACATGTTTCTTCTCTTGCAGTTTTAATATCCAATTTGCAAAATTGTTTATGGGAAATTATACATATACGTTTCTTAGAGATATTTGTTGAGGAGCTGAGTGTGAATATTGGAATAGTATATGTAAAGATTATATATAACTATGAACATACATAGGAACATAGAATTTGATGACAGGTAAGAACTATCTAGTCTGCCTGATTTCTTTCTTGCTGTAAAGACTCAAACCTTAATCAGTCTTTGGTCTTGTCTTAGATTCAGGATAGCCATAGGTCTTTCCCATGTTTAAATTATATTGTATTGATCTCTACCACTTCCGCTGGTCAGCTGTTCCACTCATCTACCACCCTCTCAGTGGTATAAAAATTCTTACAGTACATCTATATGTACGTAGTATACGTTAATGGATGTATAGAGACGTGTGTTAAAAGGGACACTGTGAGACACTAAAATGTTATCATTTATAAAATATATATAAAAGTTGTACTACCAATGCTACATCTTCACGTCTTGCTTGTATGTTCTAGTGTGAGTTTTTCTTCATGATATCCTAGCATAAAATCAACTTCCTGTTTTTTCACTTATCTATGCATTTAACGTCACCTTTTCTAACCTGTATATGTAATTTCATTTTACCATTAATTCCATGATATCATATGAACTCAGAAATGCCACCTTTGTTTGTGATGCACACTTGATGTTGTTGATATATGTTGTAAGGTAGATCTGTTTTGTTATTGACAGTTCCGGTAAGGTTCTTAATGAATTCCACAAACTAGATGAAAAAGCCTTTAGAACATTGTCATGCTTGTCAATTGATGACTCTTCCAGCAATAAGGCAAAAGTACCTTTCACAGTCAACCAGTGACATCATGCGTTACATCGTCCTCACAGTTAACACCACAAAAATTGCTTGGGGTTCCCACATGCAGGACCCAAATCCCAGAGGACAATGGGAAGGCTTCTTCTTATTAAAGCTAACAATTGAAACATCAGTTATCAAACATCAGTGTTTCATTTAGCTGAGGATGTTGAATCACTTACATGCATTATAAGAGATGAAAAGATATCATTTAATTATTGACAACTTAAATGAATAGTTTACAGTTACGCTAATTTGTGTTTTCTGGAAACCCTAGACAATGTTGGCTTAAAAAAAAGTTAACATGGAAGGAGGCTGAACCCGTGAAGAGAATAATGATATCCGAATGGGAAGTATTGCAATGACGCAAGTGTGAGTTCCAAGGATAACTCCAAAAGGGCAGAGGGTTATGATATGACACTGGAAAAACGCCAAACATAAATGACAATTGCTTTGGAGACACGGACATGACAATGAACTGGAGGAGAAACAGGAGCTGGGAAAACAGTGAAAGATATTATGAAATGTGCTTGGATTGTTTGTGTAATACTTATTTATGCAATATCTGTCTTAATATTTTTAAATATTTTCACATTGAGAATGCAATTTTCAAATAAGACAGGCTGACCTGCAAATATGTTATTTACATGGCACTAATTAGTGAGGTTTAGATAAGAAAAAAAACATTTATTATTATTTATTATGTTTTATTTATATAGCAACAACAATTTAGACGGCAATTCTTACAATAAATATATTCAATTGAATGGTGAGACTAGAATGGACGGACCAATATAAACTGATTCACTGTATATTCAAACTGGACAGACAGTGTGGGTCCCTTGCATTCTAGAGCTAACAGCCTTAAGAGTATTTTATTGAGTCTTGAGTTTTTTTGGACACAGTACCTAAACTGTGAGGTAAATATAAAGATATCATGTAAACTTATATTATCCAGGACTAGTCTCTGTGCTGGTATGGGAAGTCTGCATAGTGACTAAAAAAATGTCCTCTAGGTTGTGACCATGCATGGCTCCTGCACCTACAGGCTCCTTTGATCTACCACAGCATGAGCATACAGTGAACTGTTCCGGAGTTTAGGTATGTCCAGTTGTGTGAAAATGAAAGTACACCCTCTTTGTATTCTATGGTTTTATCAGGACATAAGAACAATCATCTGTTCCTCAGCAGGTCTAACAATTAGATAAGTACAACCTCAGATGACATACTACACAGTATGATGAATTATTTAATAAAAATAAAGCCAAAATGGAGATGCCATGGATGAAAAACAAAGCACACCTTATGATTCAATAGCTTATGTGTCCAAGAAATATTTACATATGTGCAATGGACTCTAATCCACACAATAATAGATATCAGGTCCAGTATTAGTTACCTTTCCAATTGAACTATGCATTACGCAAGGTCAACTTAGTCCTTCTTGCAAGAGAAGTTCACCGGTGTTATGCCATACAACACATAGTGACATCATGGAGTTAAAATGCCGTAGTGTTCTCTGCGACATAGAGTAAGCTGGGCGCATGTAACGCGTCGTACCTAAGATGCAATGCACTTAACTGCGCAAGACTGCCTATCTCCTCAGCCAATCCTCCAGCCAGGAAACCCTCTGGCTCTCATACATAATTCTTTGGTCAATAAATACTCTAACCAGAAGCATGTGTGTTGACAAGTTATTGCTTAAATGTAATCTGAATTGGCTTATCCATCTCGGAGAAAAACGGTTCTATCTGAAATCCATTACACGCATTTTTTAGCTCGTGGTGCATTATATTATGTGGCAGAATAAATAGCTTGTTTGATTTCTAACATTTTATTGATTCTCACACGTGCATCCATGTATACATATTTATTTTGTAATATGTGAATGCCAATTTTTCGTAAGGACTCCCTTGGTTAAACTTAGCATGCGTTGACATAGTATTTATTTTGAATAAATTCACCTAAATGCAATTATATTTTTAAGATACAAGTTGGCACACCTGAATGATGTGGCAGCTACAGTTAAAAAAACCCACAGCTAATACACAGTGGGTCACATCTTTTTCTGCTCATTATTTTTTTTTATCAGTGATACATAACTGACTGCCCTCTGACCAATATCGGGCTTGTGGCTTTTGGTGGTGGCCAAATATTAAAAAATGTATTACAAAATTACAGTATATATAAATCTGGTCCCACTACTGCCTGATGAAGAGCACATGTGACATATAGACCTGGGTGTCTGCACTAAAATGCATTCAAACAAAATAACAGGCCGAATTCCCAATGACCCATGTGTGAAGTTCATGCACTTCAGTATCTTGATGTGGGATCCCAGAGAGTATGGAAATTGGTGCATACACTTCACCTGCACTCCTCCTCAACCTGTAGGAAGTAAATCAGAATGATCACTCATCTCATCATAATACTGACAATGCCACCCACCACAAACTCTACTGGAGATGAAGGCATCTGGCTAGAAATACAGCTCCATTACAGTTTGCTGTGTGATATATTGTACAATGTCATCACTAGAATTGTTGTCACCCAGTGTAGTAACTCATGGTGTCACCACCATGAACCTCTTCCCGTACCAGACCATACAGAATACCTACAATTTTGTTATGAGTAACTCACTGCTCACCCTGCGGCCTGTTTGGAACCTTTTTTATTCAGAATTTTTATTCAGAACTTTAGAGAGACAGACTCCTCACAGACCTTACCCTGCATCAGAAAGAGGAAAGTGAGCTCTGCGCATGTGGAGAGGGGGGTCACCAGAGGACAGCAGATTCGGGTGCAAGGGTGAGCCTAGGGTAACTAGCGCCTGGGTGCTGGATTTCCTCAGCCCCCTATTGGTAGGCATGGCAATAACCTTTATAACCTTGATTCCACCCACATGTAATGGCTCTGTTCCCACCCCTTCGTGTTAATGCTCTTCATCTTCCTTCCAATTTATGCCACATCCCATGATTATCTCTATCAAAAACAAGTACTGTGTTTGCTCGATTATAAGACAAAATACCCCTTGTCTTATAATCGAGGTCGTCTTCTAATCAGACTTCAAATGAGGCCTGACTATGAGACTAAGATCTAGATCCCCCGCAGCACTGTAGGGGACCTGGCCCTTCCTGTCTGGTAAACTCAGCTGCTGCCAGCACTTCCACCGGCGGCTTCTATCACCAATAGAAAGCGAAAGCGCAGGCAGCAGCAGAGGTTGTCTACGCGCATACCTTCCCCGGCTGCCAGAGAGGAGAATTCCCCGCAGCGCTGCGGGGAATTCTCTTCTCTGACAGCCGGCGAACGTCTGCTCTATGGACGCAGACAACCGCTGCTATGACGGAGCACCAACGTCACATGGCCTTCCATATGACACGGCCTCCACACGCTGCCCCACTAGACACCAGGGGGTCAGAAGCACTGGTAAGTCGGGCGGGAGTGTTATATGGGGGGCATAAGGCTTTTCTGGAGGCAGAGTGCCCCATGATATGCCTTTAACCCCCTTTATGCCACTCTGGATCCAGAAATGCCTTTTAAACCCCTATATGCCACTCTGCCTCCGGAAATGCCTTTTAACCCCCTATATGCCAGAGTGGCATATAGGGGTAGAAGGCATTTCTGCAGGCAGAGTGGCATATAGGGGGTTAAAAGGTATATCATGGGGCAGAGTGGCATATAGGGGGGGTGCTAAGGCATTTCCTGGGGGAGAGTGGGCAAGCGCTGGGGCTGGATGTGCATAACTGGGGGGACAGGTTGGCAAATAAAAGGAAATTAAAATAAAAAATATATTTTTCTCAATCATTACGTTTTTATTAAAATATGAAAAATATGTTTAGGCATGATTAAAAGCTAGTAAAACGTTTTTGCCTATAGGGTCGCAATCTTAATATTCAGATGTTTTAGGCTATTTTCCTAAATTAATATTGCAGGATTTTGTGGGGTTTCAATCATATAACCAGGGTCGTCTTATAATCAAGCAAATACGGTATTTTGTGAGCTGCTGCATGGACAAACAAGATTGCCCACTTGCTCTACTTTAGAAATAATTAAATAATGACAAAGCAGGGCCGGACTGGGAATGAAAAGCAGCCCTGGAAACATTTGGACACCAGCCCCATATAGTTTATCTCGTGGTCAGGCTCTGGTACCCACACGCAGCCCTCATACACACCTGAGTCACACTATTTGCCATCCAAATAACTATAAATCTATTATTTTTATCACATCATTTGTATTAAAATCCCAGAAACCAAAAATGTTAAAAGGCCCAAATTAGTTACAGAGATAAGACATAATGGCATCAAAACATTTGCTACTGGAAAAAGTTCCAGTTCTGCTAGTGCGTATGTAAAAGGTTCTCCCTGAAGGGGGAAGGACAGCTGCTTTAATTTTATCAGCTGGCAGGTGGAGGCGGCTGCGGCTGCGCGAATGTTCTGAACCTCGCGTCCGCGATGGCCGCTCTTAATATTGGTCTGCCGGCCCACGGAGTGGCCGGCCCACCAGGAAATTTCCAAGTTTCCCGGTGGGCCAGTCCGGCCCTGTGCCAAAGCATTACTAGCTGTATACATCTAATATATACAGTTGATAAATTATTAAAAGCCCACTTGACAGGGCAGATCAAATACTTGCTTACAATTTAAATATAATGAACCTAATAAATGTTTAATATATAAAATAAAAGGCAACAATATGTTTTCTCTGTTGAATATTTCTGAGGCCGACTTGTAAACATTTAAAGAGGCTATAACGGTAAGATTTATTTTTCAGAGACTCCTGCCTTCTTCCCTGATGAGAAGGTTGTAGATAAATTAAACAGCCTCCTAGGAGAAGGGGTAGAGGCTAATACAGTGAAGGAATATAAACACGCATGAGATAGGCACATGGCTTCTGAATCTAAGACAAGACTGAGGAATGATTTAAGTCTTTACATCAGGAAAAATTGGCCGAATGGGTCTTATTTGCCGGAAAGTTCTAGGTTTCTATGTTTACTGGTATTGAGCACCATAAGCACCTGCCTATGCCCAGCACACTAATTTGCCATCAAGGGGCAGGCCCAGGCCAAAATAATACATCTATGTTAAAATTAAGTTCTGGTTTACAACACAAATCCTAGCTCAACTCCCTTGCTTTACACACACAATAAGATATATATGTATATATATATATATAATATATACATACATATATATATAAATACACTGCACATGTGTTAATAAATGACAAAACAATAAAAAAAGCCAGAAAATAAATATATATGTATTCAACTTAAAACGACACTAAATGAATTATATAAAATCAATGTTGGTAGGAATACAGATCCAAATAATAACCTAGAATAAACTGCAAATTAATCAGGGGCATTACAGAACATTAAATCACAGCATATCACTAGTTAACATAATACATTAAATATTAAAATAAGATAGGCACTTTACTAATGAAGTTTAAAATAAGTAATGTAATGAAATAAAACAGTTAAGCAGCAGCAGCATTAACTTACAGACACAGAAGAACAGTTGGACACTGCCACAGATACTACTACGAGGTATTGAAGCCACTGTCTAAGGCACCAGACAGCCCAAGCTTGTGGTCACACACACCAATACACTCAGACTAACACACACAGATATTGACACAAATATACCGGCTCACACCTGCCACACACTTACTGGCCCTAATATACACGCACACACTTCATTTTTGTTTCTTCAGACCACTGCATCAGTGCTTATTGGAGGTATGTATGGCTTCAGTGCTAAGCGCCAGGTTATGACATCACATCCTGACAGTGCTTGTAATCTATCCCCAGCATACAGTGCTAGGGAGCACTAAAGGCAGAGGTCTGAAGGGACATACCGTGTGCTCCCTTAATTTTGGGCCAGTTAGAAGGACGTTAGTGGTCTCCCCAGCAGATGCATGTCCCCCTGGCTATGGCACCTCAAGTGGCTGCCTGGTACTAAGACCAGTCCCCTTGGCACCTAAGTGATGCTGTTACCCGGTGCGGTTCACACCTGCCACATAGTTACGCCACTGTATCTTTACTAATTTATCCATCTGCATTTTTCTTAGGTTCGTCACACTTTTCCAATCCTCTACTTTTATATAAAAAATACACAAATTGATACTGAACCTGAATTAAGAAATACATTAAATTATCCCCCCCATCTACTTGATGGCTTTTGCTGTCTCTGGAAATGTTAACAGGTCCACCTTGGTATTTATGTTCAGAACATTATCGCCTCACGAAAACATAGTTATTTAAATGTAATATTTTATTGAGCAATATGAAGATCTCTAAGGTGTTTCCGCTCATTCAAGCTCAAGATCTAGAGCATATTTGTGTCTGATACATGTATACAAAATTATTACGAATAATGTTTCACTTTTGCACTTTTGAAGGCTTCCAGTTTGATAAAGAAGCTCTAGGCCTTTTTGCAGTACATATTAGGGGAAATAGAGGTTTTTAGATTAACCTATTTTTACTTGTTTTATCCTACTTATTACAATGGTTTATTTTCTCCATATGTTAGACGCGAAATAATAATAATAAAAGTAATATAAATATATCATATATATAAATAATGTACCTTAAAATTCATACTTTGTAGAATACACTTCCTGGAACACAAGAATGTCCTTTTATCAAAGCTTTCTTGGGTTTTCTTAGCATTTTTGTGGCAACAACGAAGGAAAGTTTATCAGTTTTTTTATATATGAAGAATCCGTGTTTCCTGGTTCTCATACTCCTTAAAATTCCAGAAAAAGTTGACATTACTCTTTTCTGGAGTTTGGAAGCTGTCCAAGAGTCTCCACATTTTGAACTTTACAGTCTAGTAAACACAGGCTTCAGAAAGAACAAGAAACAACTATGCTTTGACCCACAGAAGACACTTTTAAAGCTTAAACTGAAGCTGAAAAGCTCGGTTCCTTGTTTCTCTTTAAGTATGGATTTTATTGAGAACAGGTCAGGCATTTCTGACGGTTACACCTGTAAGTATAATGAGATATTCCTTTGTAATCAAGATGGGTTTGGAATGCAAACTTATCCTCTTCTTTTCTTGGATGCTGTCACTTTTTTTGCCTATATATGTTTTGTGCTAATGTTGTGCTTGATGTATCATTTCTGCAGGCAATTCACTGGGTGGTCTTGTCTTATGAAGAGTGTGGCAAGCAAAATAGCCGATAGTCTTTCAAGATTGTTATTCCTGCCATCAGTCTAGAGTTTGGTCCTAAAGCCCCAAACTTCTTTCTGGAATTAACTATTTCTACCCTCGACATCCTAGCATTGTTCATATAGGAACAATTATTTGAATAGTAGAAATACATGAAATTATAAAGTATTAGTACATTTTCTTTACAGAGCGCTCGCAGAATTTGTAGCTCTATTACAATGAGGGTAGAATAAAAACTAAGAATATGATTAAAATTAAAAATAAATAAAATCAACCATAACATGAACACACATGAGTTTACAATGTACAATGATTAATTATATTAACAATAGCAGGTAGATACATAAAACACATCAATTTTGCCAATAAAAAAAAGTTTCTATGCTATTACCTTGCCATATAGGAAAAAATAGAAATATGTCGGGTTTTCAACTGTTCAATGGTGTCAGATAGTAGAACCAAGTACAGATAACATTCACTTTTTTCAGAAAAAAAAGATATCACACAAATTATATTAAATTATTATTATGACTGAAAGTACCGTAAATACATATTTCTGAAAGTAAGTAAATATTATTTTGACTGAAAGTAAATAAATATGTTCTGTTCAGTGTAACCCTTTCCGTGTCTAGAGGGGGAAAAAAAGGCATTATCTTTTCTTCCCTGTTGCTGAAACAGTTAAGTTGAACAGAAAGTAAGTATTCTTGGTAAGACTTAAAATAGTATTGCAGTTCAAGTGGACTTGGAGATTATGTAACACTCTTCAGAAGATTTTCAATGCTTAATAGCTCTAAGGGACAAACAAATGAGATCTGACGCTTGAAGGTCCCAGAAAATGATGCATATACTGCTCAAGAGAAGTGTCAAGTTGACAGAGCTGGTAAGTTAAGCTCTGTTTGTGTCATACCACTCAGATAACTTGCAGAGTAATGCAGCGGTACATAGCTGGAAGGAATCACCTTCACTTGTAAGAGATCACCATTCTTCCAGTGACCTCATACCTCAATCATATAGAATGATATTGCTGTGGTGACAAATTGCAAGATTGCTTTGTGTTACTTGAAGTTCAAAAGATCAACAGTTTATATTACAATTCTGAATGCGTAATATGTTCTACTGTGAATTTTGATAGCAAATGCTATAACTGAATTTAAACCTAGACCTTTCTGATGAGTTACCACTTAGCCAGCCATTCGGGTTCCAAGAAAATAAATATCAACATTTTTCAATTTACATTTGCTTTGGAATGGAAACAAACAGTCCCCTTGTTCTTTCAGAAGGTCATCAACATTGTTGATCTGAGCCTCAGTTATTGTTAGTAATAGCTAGTTACAAAGTACAAATTAATCAATACCAGACTCTAAAATGTTCTGCAAACATGCAAAATATTGGAGATGGGTGAATTGATGCTTAAAACTGTAAGTACATTAGCAAATACAGAGAATATAGTAAAAAATGCTACTTCTTTTTAGTGAAAAGAAGATTTTCATGTATGTGACATGGTACAGCCATGTAGAACTGATATATATATATATATATATATATATATTGTTGTTGTTTTTTTGTGTGTTAAATTTCTGTTTAAAAAATTCTGTCTGAATTTTACATGCTCCAGAAATATCATTCATTTTTTTATGTTTATCTCTAGATTTTTGGAAATCAGATGGTAAGGGAGATTCCATGAGCTTGATTTTCACAAGAAAACAATACACTTTCTCTCATGAGCTCTGTCTACCCTTAGCCAATTACGACAAAAATCAAATTTACCAACAAGTAAAGCAAATTAGCATTTGAGTCAAAGAAATTAACGTCCCTACGTCCGCGTATTTCATAGCTTTCTTGGAAAGGGCAGTTGGCTTTAGACATTAGCATAGTTGTGTATCAGTCTGGGCATTCTGCAGAGACAAGTTGGCTTAAAGTATTAACAGACGCAGCTATCAGGATGGCTGAGTTGCAGTGTTATTCTGATCTAACAGCTGCCAACATTCCTGACAGGAGATGAGGCAGATGTCCAATGACAATCAAAGAGAATAACTTTTAAGCCAAAGTTTGCCTATCTCTTATTCTCTACTTGATCCTCTCCTCAAAGTTGAGTCACAGCTGCTACTCTTCAAGGTCCTTATGGCTGATCCAACAGCCTCCCTCCACTTGTGTATTGGCCTCCTATCAATAAGCCATTAACTATTTACAAGACTGCCAGTCGCATGGCGAAACGGGAACAACATAGTAGTGGTTAACTGGGAGCACTTACGGATAGTCCCGGAATACAGCATGACAACATAAAATATAAAAAAATATTAAAAAAATAAATAAAAAAGCATAAGCACAGGCCAATTGGAAGAACAATCACTGGATCAAAAGATTTTTGGTTTCTTCAAATAACATTATAATGACCCAGAATATTTTAAATCTTTGGAAGAAGTCAGATAAACATGAATTATTTGGGAAAGCTGTGTGTATTTAGAGGAGAACTATATATTTATTGCCTATGATGATAAAAAAGAAAGATTTTGGCTTTGACATTAGGCCGCTTTTTTTTATAACTTGCTTGCCAAAAATGAACTTGAAATACGATGTAGACATTAATGTCCTTACTCCTTGCAAGAGAATGGGCCTACTTTTCAAAGTCGGTTCCAATGTACTGGCAGGAATGCAAATCCCACACTTCCTGTTAAAGACAATTAAGTAGAGTGACATCGGACTTTTACAAGCTTCTTCATAATGTTTATACTTTCGGAACAGATACAAAGCATCACTTGTAACAAGCAGCTTAATTTGTACTGCTAAAACTCCCATAGTTTATCTAGGTGGGGCTCAAAAACATGGCATTTATTGGGAAAGGATGCAAGCAGAGCATTAAAGGTATATCCACTCCTACAAACAGATGCTGAAAACACTTTTAATAGCTTTACTTATACCATGATCACATAATCCCCTCTTTTCATTCTGTCTTTACTTTCTAGCATTTAGACTTTAAAGCAGGATTCAGAACACTTGCTGAGACATTTCTATGGCTTTTTCAATATAGCCACCCACATTTTGCACTGATGGTTGTGTTTGGTAACCACAATGTCCACAATAGGGTTGAAATACATTATTTTAAGAAATTTTTTTTAATCTTATAAAATGTTTTGGTTTTTAATCATGTATGGGACGTAGCCACATTTACCTATTTTGTCTTTCTGCATAATTAAGTTATCTCTTTCTCATTGTCCAGTCTTGAGCACATTTGAACACTATTGTAAAGATCTGGGGTGCAGTCCGTCCCAACCAGAGATAGTAAAGGGTTTGAACATTGATTGCCACCAAGTAGGTATTTTTTTTAAAAAAATGAGGCATTTTGTTAATAATACATGTATATTTTTGCCCACATTATAGCACTAGCTTCCTCAGGTTTCAACATCAGCGCCGGAAAACAATTTTCACCCTGAAATAATTCACCGAAGATAAACGTGTGTAATATCTGCACGTAAATGAAACGTCCACCTTCCACCTTAAATAATATCAGAAACCCCTTGACCTACGCCCAGGTAACTTTTTGAAAAAGGTCACAGAAGAAACAAGAGGTGCATCAGAACTATGGGGAAAAAAATTCCCTAGAAAGTCAAGTTAAAAAATTTTGTGATGCCTAATTCTAACCTTTTCTAAATTAAAGATAATCTGACTACTGGCAAACATAACTGTTCCTTGTATATACTTTGGTTTACATTCTAGACAATCTAAGGCTTGAAACTGCCGGTTCTATTGTTGTTGCCTTTGTGTGAGACATACTGTAACCAATCTGCAGAACAGGGTGGCAAACCGGTCAAAGCATGAATGACCTAAAGCTACGGCTAAGCCTGTGCCCTACTGCCTCCCACCATGTCCAAAAAGCTGGTGTCATAGGTGTCCAAGGCATTGGACTTTCTGACCATGTTTTCTAATGTTAGACAAGTAGTGTGTGTCTGAATTACTAGCCATATTTTGTCCACCAACACCAACAAATGAGAATTAAAATAAGATTACTGGTCACTGGGAAGAACAGAGAACCAATAACCACTCTTACGTTTCCTACTTAAGATGCATAGAACAAGGCAGTCATAAAGGCACAGCTATGAATATTACAAATGGTAATGCTATTATTTGGTGTGTAGTTGCCGACGGCATTTAATATAAAGACTTTGCAGAGGTGTCAGCTGATATATAGCAAATACACAAACAGTCTCAAATCTTGTAATATATGCTAAATATTACATTTCTCACAAACTGCAAGAAATATGCTTGCATTGCACCATGAGTGAATTTAACAATAAATGCTTGTTGTAATGGGGGCAATATGTCTTATATTGCTCTTATGTTTTTTTTTTCTTCGTTTCTTTCTATTAGTAAAGCTTCCCATGTGTAACTTAAAGCCTGCACAACTTTTAAAACAGGCCCCACTTTTTCATTTCATTAAACCGGAACTCAGTTCATACAAAAAACAGGATGAAATGTCTGCTAAAAAATGAAATCACTGCTATGATATGACATCAGCATTTTATCATAAACTCTATAACAGGTACTGATTCACATGTGTTTTAACGCATGCAGTTAAATTGCTTTTTATGTACAGTTGTGTGAAAAAGAAAGTACACCCTCTTTGAATTCTATGGTTTTACATATAAGGACATAATAATCATTTGTTTCTTTACAGGTCTAAAATTTTGGTAAATACAACTTCAGATGAACAACAACACATTACATATTTCACCGTGTCATGATTTATTCAACAAAAATAAAGCCGCTCCAAGAGTTAACGGTCCATACGAACGACCAGTAGAGTCGTTTAACCATGGTCTCCCCAGGCCAAGTTCCGCGGTCAGATGTTAAAGGCCCTTAACTCCTGACAGCCAACCTACGGAGAGGAAATCCGTAGGTTCGCCGTCAGGAGTTAAATGTCCATAAGAGGATGTCTATTGGTCGTCGCCTGGGGCCTCTAGCATTAACCAATTGGTTGATGCCAGAGTAGGCCCCTGCCAGCGACCAATAGAGTCGCTCGACGGCCCTTTAACTCCTGCCGGCGAACCTATTGATTTCTGCTCCCATTAACCCCTGCAATGCTGCATAGATAAGGTAGGCTAGATGGGGAAGGTACCAGGGAGATGACGGACACAAAGATTCTTCGTGTTGTGTGTGTTTCTTCGGTATTCGGGCTGAGCAACGAAAATGCACCCTTCATGTTCGTTTTCATGTTTGCCCAAATACGAATGCGCAAGTTTAGTAATATGTCATGTTTTGTTCACATGCGGTTGTATTTACCTAATTCAAAGAGGGTGCGTTTTCACACAACTGTATATTGCAGTGCATTTTCCACAAACTCTAACGCACTTTGGAACATGTAAATTGGTGTATGGGGCTAGAAAATGACACTTCACTGTCATCTACCTTCTTTCTTAGGTTGTATCTACTAACATCAGAAATGATAAACAGGAAGAATACTTATGTACACTTCCTGTGCATGGCTTTAGTGTGGGTGCTATTAAGGGAAGAAAAAAGACAGAGGTTTAATTTTATAACTCTAATTAACTAAGCAAAGCATGTAATGATAGCATGCAGTAAAATACATTGGAGTCCATGGAAAATACTCCAAAACTTATTTTACATGAAAATAGGGTTAGGTGGTCCTTTCAGTGTCTCAGATGTAAAATTCTAATGAAGAGGTGTCAGGTTTAGTTTGTAACTACTAATTCCTCACCTAAGGCCTTTAACAAGGAATGTATTCCGGCACTTAGTAAATTGGTCTGCTACAGCATGTGAATTTAAATATGATAGGATTTAATTACACATTTGGTTGACCTGGAGAAGGAAATATCCAGATTTCATATATATATTCCTTGGATATACTCCATATCCAGTCTGAGGTATCAGTGTTTTCAATAAATTCTAGTTGAATGTTGTGGTAACAGAGCACTGTATCTTTCATTTATTCACCAATATAACAGTGTGAAAAAAGCAGCTTTGTCATAAACAGATTTTACTATATCAGTGTGAAATTTTACTACCTCATTATAAGAAGTTTGTGGGCAAGTGACATGATTGGCTTCACCATCAAAAACACCAGGATTTATTATATAGGCATACCATCACACTTCCCCAATAACCCAATAAAAACTTTTATTGTGTCCCAGAGAACACTAAAACAAACTTAAATTATGTGGATAAATTGCAATTAATATATGTTATTTTCTTATGGTGCAAATTAGAAAACCTTTTTCTAATGAGGTCAGTTTTTCCATCTTAGATGAACTGCTTTTTAAAACAATACTCAATTGTTACGGTCTCCAGATGGTAGAGTGAGTAAGCATGGTGACCACATCTATCATTTGTGGATGGTAATGGGGATAAAAAACATTTTCAAGTTATTAAAAAGTAAAAAAGAAAAACGGCTTGCATACAGGATTACTGTTCTAACTAAGCTAATGCACCTCCCAACAATACAGGATGGGAAGGCAGGACCACCATCATAAACACTCCTTGCACCCTCCTCCCCACAGGCAAAATATCTAATCAACACTCCCCACCCTCCCCACTTTCTTTACCCTGCCCAGCTTCTTGGATACCTAACTCCCAGTTTTTTTGCACACTGTAGTGCATTCCCGGATAGGACCATGGTGCATGGTATATGAAACAAAGAAGATAATGCAGAAGAAGACCTGCCATATGGCAGGACCAGATCACCACATCATGGGTCAAATGCCTAGATGTCGCTAATTAAAGTTTTATGTTTTCTTTTACACAGAGGGTGGTTGATAAGTAAAATAGCCTTCAGGTAGATGTCAAACAGGTAAAGAATAGTCATCAAAAAGCTTCCCCGAAACATCCTAAGCCCCTTGCAAACTATCCTCCTAAAGCCAAAATCTGACCCCTTTTCTAACCTAAAAAACGATCTTCTCTTGCTCATCCACCATCTGAAACCAAGCACTAGGTCGGCATGCCACGGTCCATGCATGCTGAGTCTGAGCGCCAGCATATGCCGACATTTACCGGCGCTCAAAGTAGTATGAGGACCTTGAGGGAGCAGAAAATTGTCACACAACAACATAAAATGCATATTAAAGTATTTAGTAAGTACTTTAGCATTTATCCGGACTTTCTGCAAAAAAAGAAATATATCAGGGATAGCTTTCTGTGAATGTTCATGGGGGGGGGCTTATTATACTCCTGGAACTCTTGTGTGAGCCAGAACGAAGGTTGGCTGTGAATATACCAGCCATGTGCACTTATAAGTAGGTTATGACTTTGGCTTAACACACCCAATGCAAAAAAGAAGCAAGTGGTTTTAATGAACCTCTCAATGCAGGGACAATTGAAATTTAAAAGAAACACTTGAAATGTCCCTTTAAGGCTGTGCTTTATTTCACATGACAATGACAACAGTGTTTCAAGCGTCTCTGGCTTATCTACATGATTTTTCTTAGTATGGACTCCAAGGTGTTGAAAGAGCATTGTTGATTTCCAAAGAAAAAGTATCCATCAGCTGTTATTATAATAGTTACAAAAATGTTTCAACACATTCTTTTGCAAGCTTTGTTATTGGCTTTTACATCCCTTATGCTGGCTTGTAAAATTGCACCTATAAAAGTCTTTACTCCTACTCCTACACTTCAAGAACAATAAATACCAAAATGCTCTGGCATTGGTAAGGACAATTTATCATGTAACGGTCACCTTTCCTCACAATTATTGTATAAATAATATCATTCTCCACAATGTTTACATCTTTAGCGTGTGCTAGAATGAGGACTAGAATCCAGAGAATCAATGTTTCCTTTCTTTAATGTTAAGTATTCAATTCTCTCAGGGTTACACGTAAACTTTCAGAGATTGAGTTGTTATGGTTCTATATTTATGATTTTTACAAACTCTCAAAGACTATGTTTATTGTTCCTGTATTTTCTGATGTCTCACAAGTGGAATTGTTTTCACTTGGTCATTGGGCTTCCACTTAGAGGTATTCTCTCTGTACTTGAATGGTTGGCTTATGAGGGCCTCGCTCATGAGTTTATGATCTAAAGAAGTAGTATGGGTAATTGAAACAAAAGGAGATGTGTAAAGAGGGGGTAGTAGCTCTCTTGTAGTAGTAATTATGGGTAAAATGGTTTCATGATGCAAAAGAGGATGTATACATAAAATGAACAGAAGGGTGGGCAAGTGGTTAGTGATTGCAGGTCCGGACTGGCCAACCAGATTTCCCTATAGGCCTCCTTCCCTGGTGGCGGTCTTGAGACTGGCCTTCTAATTATATGTGTGTGGTAGGGCAACAAACAGCAACCCACTATACAGTTGAGGAATCCCCACGTAGCGGCACACAGAGTAGGGAACTGCAATTTTAGCAAGGCAGGAACTCCAGAAAAGCAGCATAAACGATTAACGTTTACACGGTCAGGGTTACAGAGAAGCAACATAAACGGCAAACTTTCCACGGTCAGGGTTACAGAGAAGCAGCATAAACGGTTAAACAATCCAAATTTGTAGAATCAGAAAGGGAACACTAGGTACTTAGGCTTACAAGACACCAAGCAAGGAACAACAGGAACTTTCTACCTTTAAATGTTCCCGTCAGCTGTGACGTCATCAGGGGGCATGCCTGAGCGGCCTTCATTCCTGCTGCCAGTGTGCACGCGCCTGCAGCAACAGCCGGCATGGAGCCCACATTGGTAAGTAAGCGAGGGAGGCCTCCGTGTGCGGGAGGTGGAGGGTATTTGGGTGAGGCACTGCGCATTGGTGCCCATTGGGCACTGCAAGCACCCACCTAATCGGTGCAGCGGACAGGCACCTGACAGTGTATCCCTGTAGCTGCATTGATGGCTGCGGTCACAGGCACACCTTGTTTACCGTGAGGTCACGTCTGTGGGAGTCTCTTTTCTTATGCCAGTCAACGCCACACCAGATATGATGTTATATCCGGCGCATTGCTGACTGCAGATATGAGTCCGTTTGCACAGTATGCAGACATGAGGCTGCTTGCACAGTGTGCAAGCACCAGAGAAAAAGATTTGGATGAGACAAGCAGGGCCGGCCCTACAATGGGGCAGACTGGGGCAATTGCCCCAGGCGGCACTTTAGAAGGGGCGGCACTTTGCCCCAAGCATTTTTTTTTTGAAGCGGAAGAGAGAGAGAGGACGCGAATGGCTCGTACCTCTCTCTCTCTCCTCTGCGGCGAGTCTCCCTGTTAGGTCTTGGTGCTGGCTTGTAATGCTGAGGGCACGGCGAAGTGGCATGCAAAGTTTCCCGCGGCGCTCAGCATTACAGAGCCAGCACCGTGGTCTTAGGGAGCAGGGAGAATTTCGCGCGCAGGGACTCTTCAGCCAGGTAAGGTATTGGGGTTGAAAGGGGGGGCGCGGTCGGCGAAGTTTAAATGGCCGGGCCCCCCCGCCCCCAGGCGGGGGGCGGCATTTTAAACTTCGCCCCAGGCGGTGTTAAGTCTTCGGCCGGCCCTGGAGACAAGGGCGTGTGAAAGGGAGGGAATGAGCTAGTGAGTGGGAGGGTAAGTGAGGGAATATGTATGAATGTATGTTAGATTGAGAATATATGTTTAAAAAGCCTGTTAACATGAATGTGTAAGTGTCTGTTAACATGAATGTGTATGTGTAGTTGTGCAGGCATTTGTGTATGTAAGCATGAACATGTACGAGTTTGGGGGGCAAAGATGGGACAACTGACAAGATGTTTGGGGACAAAGATGGCGCATGCAAGCTGTTTGGGGACAAAGATGGCGCATGCAGGCTGTTTGAGAGCAGAGACAAGCTGGTTAGATAAATATGATAGCACATGCAAGCTGTTTAGGGGCTATGAAGGCACAGGCAGACTGTTGGGTTGCACACAGATGGCAGTGGCAAGCTGTTTGGGGGTATAGACAAGCTGTTTGGGGAGGAACGATGACATAGACAAGTTGTTTGGGGGCAAAGATGGCACCGTGGGACATGTTGCTTGTGAAGTCAGGGGGAAAACTATTTTAACACCTGGGCCCCTGTGGTTTTCAGTCATGCTAAGGGGGCATGTTAAGAATAGCATATTAAGATAATGGGGAAATAAAGTATATGTATGAGATGAGAAGTTATGTTAGGGAGAATGAAGAAGGAAGAGGATGATTGTGGTGCAATATGGGTTGATAATGGTAGGGGATAGAAATGATGGTGGGGAGGAATATGATTGGTGGTTGTGGATAGGTATTGGGATCAATTAGGATGTTAGGGGTATCTCTGCACTAACACACACTTGCAGCCACTCTAGCACCATAAACATACATACATGCATACACACACTTTTACAACATACAGTTGCAAATACATACACATGGAGCTTGCATGCGTCCCCCTCCCTCAGCCTCATTCTTACATTTTTAGCTCTACATTTTTTAGAAGAGCTTCAAGTTTATTTGCTATGTTTATTACCTACTGTGAAAGTCATCTCTCTGTTTTAAATAACATTAATAAATTAAATAAATTTGAAAATGGTTAATTTCGTATTAAGATTTTTTTTTACATGATACAAACTATAGTTGTGCTCTCTTGGTGGTCTCAGCCCATTACATGAAATATTGGGCCACAGTGATATTAGTGATATATGTGTTTTCATATGTATCTTATTGAAGACTAATGTGTTTTTCAAATGTACTTTAAAATGCAGGGTTTGTCTCTATTCTGAACAAAAAAATGGGGGGCAGAACCCCACATGTGCAAAAAAATTAAAAATGCAACAAAAAGAGGGAGTGAAAGATCAATAAGAGAGAGGACATTTTTAAGGTAGAAAAGGAGAGAAGTTATGGCTTTAGGAGGTGAGAGAGGGGGGGATCAGTAGGAAAGAAATGTTCATTTGAAAATGTAAACAACAACAAAAAGAAACAATGTCCCCAAAATACATATTTGGTACATATACAGGAAAACATGCACAATAATATGAATTATAATGGTATTTCAGAATATTTTACCCGCTAAATTATTATGTTTTCTTTATATAACATGAACAATTTACCCCGAGCTTCGTACAGTCCATACATTCACAGTGTATAAACAAAGCTGGCATTGACAGACTAAGACAAACCGATACATTAGGTAAAGAGGGCCCTGCTCGCAAGCTTACAAATCAAGAGCTAAATTTTATTTAAATACGGAATCCTTATTTATTGATATTTTCCCTTTAAATTCTGTCTCCCTGCGGAAACTGTTATATATATATATATATTTGCAAGCGTTGCATCGTACTCTTTCATGTGGTATCGATGGGTGTCTTGGCTATATTTTTCCACTTATGTTGGCCATTCACAACTAAAAATGTAGCATTTGTAATAGGGTCGTAAAACTTTGCAATGTAAACAGTGTAAGTATTTCACTTCAACTCTTTTGTAGTTCAAACAACTCAAGTAAAAGTAGAAATTGCTTTATAAGCTCCTGACAGTAAAAACAGAGCATTTAAGTGATTTGTTTTGTTTAATGTGCACTTTCTTTCTTTCAACCTTTCCAGAGAAAGTTGTTTGGGAGTATGCGCCTATCTGTAAAAACCTTAGAGCCAATGAAATCTCTGCCAGATCTGTTATCTCCCTATGTTATAAAGGTCTTCGCCAGAGAGATTAAAGAACAAGGTTACTGTGACAATTTGTTTACATGCAGAGAAAGATTAAGATCTCGTTGAAAAGGAATAAAAATAACATCTTCTTGTGCTGTCACAGCATGAATCCCATAGTAATCAACACTGGTCTGATTTCAGGGACAATTTAGGACCAATTTATTATCCTAATTAAAAAAGAATTTAATTTCAGATGCTATTTGGATAGAGACCAGAGGATGAGGGTTATTTAAAGATCTCTGCCGGGTAACGCAAAGTTATGTATCTCTTGGAAATTGCTGCATTGATTAGGTTTATTTCCAATAGTTTTAATTGTAGTGATTGACCGCTTTGCATAATTGAATTATAAGTCACACAAAAAAATGGAAAGGAAATTAAGCTGTTTTAAAAGACGCGTTGGTTTGGGAAATGGTAGATTACTTCACTTTGTCTGTAATGATACATTTTATTAGAAGCTTGCGAGCAAGGCCTTCTTAAAGGGAAACTCCCATCATCAGTAGGGTATTTAGCATTTAGTGCTAAGTAGGTTTTTGTTAGTTGAAGCAGAATGACAGAAAAAACTACACAAAGTTTTCCATGAATATGCTTAGTGTCTGTTTTTTCCACCCGTATAATTAGAGGCGGCACATCTAGTGCTTTCTAAACAGGGCTGGCCCAAGACAAAATGCCTCCTGGGGCGAATTTTAAAATGCCACCCCCCAATTATCTACCCTTCCGCCCCCCCCATTATCTACCCTTGGCCCTGGTGCTAGCCCAAACGGATGCCAGAAGCATTGTATGTGAAGCCAGGGTATTTTTGCAAATGACGTTTAACACAAGTTGTGGCGAATCATTTATACAAATCTGTGAATGACATGTCAATATTTACATGATCGTCTGGCATGTTGCATCACATGTGACGGAATAGGCACCATGTTCCATTCCTGAAGAGACTCCCAGGTGTTGAGAACTACCTACTCAAATATGCAACATTTTTCCTAAAAATATTACATATATGTTGCTTACAACTATAGGTCAATAACAGTAGGATATAAAATGTGTTGGTCTGTCTTTGTCAATTCCAGTATGGTATATACCTTGAATAATACATAAAGCAATCAAAAGTAAACTATTACTGCTAAATAGATAGATAGATAGATAGATAGATAGATAATGCTTATTTATCTATCTATACAATTATTTCTTATATAAAAAACATGGATAATTTGACCAGGGCCAGTGTTTATTCCATGTGACACAGGCAGTTTTTTGGTGAACTTGCATGATGGCGCCGTCGGCAGTTAACCCATAAATGGTACCGAATGTGTGGAAATAGGACTGGTGCCAGACAGGGACACAGCTGAAGCTTCCTCAACTTGTACAGGATATACACAACAAGGTAGACACGGCTTGCTTGTGTGCGTATGCTGGGGGGGGCTACAGGAAAGGTTCTTGCCTGAGGTGCTTAGTTGAGGACTGACTAAAGAAATCACATCTATTCATGGGTATAGGATATATATATAAGGGAGGGGGGGCATAATTCAAAGGCGACCCTGCCGGGGGGGTGAGAAATTCACTGTGCACATATGTATATTTGTGTGAGATAGTTTGTATATGTGCATGAGGAAAGCAATATATTGGTTCACTCAAAGCCCTCACAAAAAATTCGGGGAACGATTTTATTTTTTTCCCCTTTCAGTGAGCATTCCTTGCTGATAACATTACAAACAGTGCTAAGATAAAACACATGTGTAGCTGAGGTGTTGTATTTTTAATAAAATATGAATATGTTTTCCATTCAAGGTAAAACCCATATTTTGCTCAGAAGGAAAACTCATTTTTAATATTTGCAATGTTACAAGAAATCCATGTTATCTAAAAAGTTAATTGTAGCCATTTGAATATCAAGAGGACACAGATTTGGGTTCAAACATGAAAACTGTACATCCTATCACATGATAGAATAATAAAAAGAAAAAAGGTAATCAGATAAAGGTAAGCAGATAAGAAGGGATAAATTGCTGTCATGTTGAGGAAACATAATATAGGAAAAATACACATTTTTACAAGGATGCCCCAACCTTTTCACTTCTTCGATGTACCTAGTGGCTGAGGGTGACTAGAATTGTGGGCCACACATCTGCCCAAACTTTCATAAAAAAACACAGAAAAAAATGCATTTCTATAATTTCTATTTTATATATATATATATGTCCTGATGAAAGTTAGCAATGACTGAAACGTCAACTTGACTTTGTTTAAATAAACAAAAATTGAAGGGAATAACACTGATAATCTTGTTATCATGGCACCTGTCAGTGGGTGGAATATATTGGGCAGGAAGTGAACGTTTCCTCCTCAAAGTTGATGTTTTAGAAGCAGGACAAATGGGCAAGCGTAAGGATCTGAGTGAATTTGACAAGGGCCAAATTGTGGTGGTTAGAGCATCTCCAAAACTGCACGCTTGTGGGGTGTTCACGGTCTGCAATGGTCAGTACGTATCAAAATTGGTCAAAGGAAGGAAAAGCGGGGAACCAGCGACAGGGTCATGCGTGGCCAAGGCTCATTGATGCACTTGGGGTTGAAGGATGACCCGTGTGTTGGAGAAACTGCTGATTAGTCAGATTTCTCCATGTGGAAGAAGCCATCGTGTTTCAATGTGAACATGTAGCTTTCCTCTTGAAGTCTCAGAAGTCTTGCAGGGCCAGTGCACATAGATCGTAAACACTCAAGGACAAGGCCCATCTCTACCAATGTGTCTTTACATGTGCTGAAGTTATTGTCCATTTTGTATATTTTCAATTTTATGTTGTTTTTATTTACTTTTTGTTACAGCGCTACAGAAACTGATCTCTTTATACAATGTAATATAATTTACTGTTAAACGTGCAAGACTGTTGTTAGAGTTGGCAGCTGATCAGACAGCTACAGTATACTACACTACATTTCATGACCACACTGCGATCACTTAACTGGGTACCTTCAAGTGCCACCACTTACAGGGTGTGTGTTCGCCATCCTGGGTTGACTTTACCATGTACTAGCTATATTATTGTCACTGAAAGCAATTACACGAAAGTCAACAAGATTAAGAGAATTACACTTTTTAATTTTTTTTTTATTTAAAATATAGGTCTAAAAGAACAATTACAAATTTGATGTATATTTACCAAAATATTTGGTAACAATACTGAAAATGAACATATAACACATGATAGATTGTATCTCACTGGGCAACATAATTTACACTTTAAATAATAAAAAAGCATTGTGTGGGTTAAAAGTATGGTAAAGCAACAGTATAAGTTAAATAATTTATGACAGAAAATCTCAATTCTAACCCTCTAGTATCATATTCATGCAAATGTAAAAGATAAAAAAATAAAATGATGAACCACCTTTACTTATGTCAGAAGATTTCTGGCAATATCAGATTCTTTTTCATTTTAAACTTGTAGCATATCTGTGACTGTTACCAAAGCCTAGATTTTACAGTTCAGTACACAATTGTAACCTATATAATTATTTACAGATTAATCTAAGCAAGATATATGTATTAGAAACACGCATGTGTATACCATGGGGGCAGCCATCTTCCTGTTCCAGGATCTGTAATATTTTTTCACCTGCTAAACTTATTTCTTCCATATTGTTACTCTTCCTCTTTAGTAGACGCTGCATCGTCCAAGCTCTGTAAGAGTGAGGGCAAGAGAAAAAAATGATTAAAAAATGGAAATTACTTAGTTTGCTACACCTTTCAGTTTCTTTGAGGAACAATAATTCCTATAAAATAGAGCCATGGATAATTTTACTAAATAATGAAGCTGTGAGGGTGCCATTTACTTTTTAAAGCAGTTGTTCTATTTAAACAAAATACTTACTCAACTCTCTACCTGATTTGCCATTTTATTGCATCCTCTAAAAGCACATAAACTTTTAAAAGCCCATTAATTCAGTGGTCACGTGCGAGCTAAACGTTCCCTAAAAAAAGTATGAATGAGGATACTTGGGAACTCTCCAAATTCGACATAGAATCTCCAGGTGAAGCGATTCTTCCTTGTGTCTCCAGGTCACTTCTCTCATTCTCTGGGCAGGAGGATGTGGAATTAGTCCCTGCCCACTCTCCACCCACTTTCCCTACTACGCAATACTCTTTGACAGTAGCCCCGCCCATTTGTGGCTATTCCCACCAACACAACCGAATAGTCCCACCCCTCATGAAACTACACTGCCAAAGCTTTGGTTCTCTTTCCCAGGTATGTAAATAAGGCAAACATTTACTTTATTGGAAATGCATTTCTGGGCATTGTTTCTAATGCTTTAGAGTTTAGCAAAATGAATAAAATTTAATAAAACCAATTCCTTGCAGTAGGAGGAACAGCACCCAAACGGCCGAACAAATCCAATTTGTTGAGATAAACAGTTCATCGTATTGTACAGGGCTATGGATCATGATGATGTTATATAAATTAACTTAAAAAAATAAAAAAAAACTTATAGAACACAATTCCTGTTTTATGATAATTCATCCAACTTGATTTTTTTTTTCCCGAGCAACAAACTACCATCCTGGCATAACTGTAATTATTTCATGTGTAATTAAGTACACAATAGTATTGTCTCTTTATCTGTTTAATTCATCTCTTAAGACTGTTATCTATCTGAATCCCTGAAAGCCATTATTAGGCATAACGTCTGTCCTGTACTCATCCCCCTATGTAGATAATATCAAATGAAGCCCACTATATGTGCACGAGACCTGCAAATACCAACGGATAAGAACAGCTCCCACCTAAAGTTAAATCCAGACACATCTCCCTCCTCTGTTTCCTTGTTTACAAATACATTTACAAGTACTTGATATGTGACCTTATTTACTTAGGAACCTGTAGATTCATTTATCTTGAAATTAGCAGGTAATGAAGTGGAAAAGCTTAACAGCCCTCCCACTAATTAACATCATAATAAGTTTGTTTGGTAGAAAGGGACAATCAGTATGTATGAGCCAGTGAGTTGAAAGATCAATAAAACATCTGAAGGGCATTCAGTACAAACTAGTCTTAAGTGAGGTAATGAAACATGTTCACTGGTATGACATGTACAGCCTTTGAAACGATCACTGGACATGTTAAGTACTCGTTTCATCAAAAACTGAAATATACACAAAATAGAAGTAAATAAGGGTCCTGCAAATCTCAACTCTTGGATTGAATTGAAACTAGAATCAAAACAGGGAAAAGGTTTTTTTTAAAAAAATTAAATCAAACACAGAATCAAATCAATAAAGTAGACCATGATAAAAAATTTCACCCCAGCTCCCCCAATACAGACAAATGTCCATATGTCCAGCCACACCATCCCTTTCGTAGCATATGCACATGCATACAGAGACTGTAATTGTTGGTAAAAATGTAATTTACCTGCTCAGGCAATAACAATGTATAGTCATTGGGTTGGAGGTTTTGGGGGATTTAGAGTAGACTGGGAGTTTTTACTGGGATACATAACTGAGTTGTAGAACGCGGCAAGATCTGATGTTAGGGACTCTATGGAGCATTCTGTGCCCCTGCCGTCCTTCCATGATGTAGCATGCCAATGACGTGCTGGGCATTTATCAGTGCCATTATTCCCTGTTATTCAATGTGTTAAAATTTCTATTAAAACATAAAATAATAACATCTTTCCAAATTCTTAAATGGTAAAATCATTAAGTGCTATCAACTGAAGGATCCCAATTAACAACAATCAATTACTCTTGTCTAAGACAGATAAGCCAATGTCCTTATTAGTTGGTTCATTATACATTGCATTATTGACTTTAAATAGTGATGTTGTAGTACATTTTTAAGTTAGATAATCCTCGCAATTAATAAAAAAGGAACGTTTCAGACAACGATCATTGTTTTGATCAATAGTGAAAGAATTAGTGAGAGAAAAAAAAACATTATTGAATAAGACTTGAATTTTGATGGAATTCACACAATTATTTTTTTTAGTACTATGCAAATACTCAATGAGGAAACTTTTTAGATCACAATAGTAAACATAAAGTAACATTACGATAATCTCTGTTGTTTTTGAATATAATTCACCGGTGAATTATACCCTAAATGATAAAGTATTTAATAACACTTGTGTCAGGAACCCAAGTTACCTGGGCAGTGAGTGGCCATGCAGCCGTTGCTTGAAGATTTATCCAAACGCTTAGCATGCAGGAACCACAATGCGAGCGTTGCATATGTGTGAGTAGACAAGACTCTTAAAGGGATCACATTCCTCTAATTTATTAGTTGTTTGGTGACTCTTGCTGCAACTTAGTGTCTTATACCTGACCCTGTACCCGCTCCTAAACCTGTTCCTTCCCTTGTCTGTTCCTGGTCCGATTCTTTAGTACCAACCTTAGATTTGTATTTTAACAACGATTATTGCATTGCCCCTGGTCTTGTATTCTGACCCTGCCCTACCATATGCCAGTACCCAGTCTCCTGCTGTTTGACAGTATCTTGTCTTCTGAGAGACCTACTTGAGACATCAGTTTTTCACTCCTGCCCTGTCCTCTAAGAGTCCTATACTCTGCCAATGACTTGCTAGCATAAGATAAGGCAGCAGAAGATATGGCCTACCTGCATTGGATTTCAAGTCCACAGAACTTCAGGACCAAGTAGGTCCTAACAACTTGTTTTTCAAAGTTTGATTAAAAACCGCCTACTTTTGGAGATGCAACATGTGAGACAAAAATATTTTTTGCAGTTTCATCCACTAGTTGTTTGCTGGAAAGCTTCTAAAATATGTATGATGTTATCATGTTGGACAGATACTTATCTTTATACTAGATGATCCAATGTGATTTTCTTTATTTGTTCTTGGACATCCTTTATTTAGCCAAATACTCCATAGAACCACTACCAGCTTCAGTTTATCAGCTGATGTTAGAGCTGTGGACACATTTATCTGTCCACCACGTTTAACCTGTTTAGCCTAAGACATGTTTGGGAGACATCAGGCTAGATTATGTGTTAACATGGATTCAATGTTTCTGGCCGAACTTCATTGTGTTTATAAAATGATGTAATGAAAGGTTGTTTTATGAAATTCAAGTTGCATTTGTTGACTCCATCTGCGCTGTGTTTATATTCAGTTACCAGTATTTCAGCTGGCTTCGGAAGCACAAGAGATGTATTTTGAAATAGTGAGTAATAGTAATATTTCCTGAGTCCAACTTGTTAAGGTTTTAGTAAATACTCTTACTTTACATAATTCAAAATTTAGCAGTCACTTTAGGGGTCTACTCTTTTAGTCGGACATCTCAAAACAATAGTCTAACAGGAAAAAAAAAACATACAGTTCATGAAGATTCTTCTGAAAGTAGAAAGTAAATGCAAACTTAAATTAGATTTTTAGGTTTTTTTTATTATCCATGGATATCGGATCTGCTGTATCTCTTGTCAACTTCAATGGAGACAAAAATCACTTTAGGCAAAGTTGACTGTTGAATTAACCCTATCGATTATGATTAAGCACTCCCCCCGCAAGCTCACTAGATTCAATGAGACCACATAGCTAGTTTGGATCTGTTTGTATTAGTATCTTCTGAGACTTTGACTGACCACAGGAGTTGGCTGGAGCAAGTTTTCATCCTTTTCTAATGGACGCAGTTTGTGGCTGAGATTTTTACATTCCTGAATGATAGGTGTAATTTTAGATGTGCTATGCAAGCTTTTTTTTCTTGTTTTTGTCAGTACAACAGTGATCCTATCCCATGGTGTGAAACCCCAGCACATTTATAAAAGCAAATTTCCTTCCCTACATCCTTGAAAGATAAATGACATTAAGAAAAACAAAATTGCAAGACTGCCATGGATTAAAGAACAAAGACATGTCCTACTGTTATCATAACCTCCGTCAGTTTAACCTCCGTGTTATGTGACTGTTTTCCCAGTGTTAGATTTCCACAGTGTGCTATAAAGATACTTCCTTGGTAGAGCTCCTTAAATCACCAATTTCAGTTATTTAACTCCAAATTATATGTTTCACTTCTAAATTATTTTATTTATTCTACTGTTCCTACATTTTCTTTTGTAGACACATGGATTACTTTCAAAAAAGAATCATGGAAAAACAATATTTATTATTACATTTTCTTTACTTATATAGCACTAGCAGATTCTGTTGCGCTTGGCAGGATAAATATAAAATCATATATTATATATATATATATATATACATAGAATATGACAAAGTCTATATTGTTAGCTATTTGTGGTTTAGTTAACATGTAGTAAATAATAATATTTTAAAAAATAAAAAAATTTAAAAAATAGAATATCAGGGGGAAAAAATTATTGCTCTGATTAGACCAAGTTTAAGAGAAAGTTAAGAAAGTAATAGAAACATAACAACACATCAAAGAAAATTACACTTATTTATAAAAACAATAAATGTATTCATGACTGGTTGAAACATATAATTTGACTGGAGATAAGAAACATTTATCCATCTACTCTGTCCATTCTTCTTTCTTTTATTTTTTTTTTCTTGATAAGCGTAATTCCTGCCATAGTGACGTAAAATTTGCAGATATATTGATGGCTATACGTAGATAATATTTATAATGAAGCAATGTATTATTTGTTACTCTAGGTGATCTAAAGCATGTGGTTATTTTAAAAGGGACATATACACAAATAATGTGATAACATTGCAATAAGATGGGTGAGCAAATGAATCAACACATTATAAAATATTGGTACCATTAGCACAATATCTCTTGTTTTGCTGACAGATTTATTTTTCTAGGTAAACCCGCATTCTTCCTGTAAGTTTGAAAAAGAAATAAAAGAAACCTCCAAACTCTTTCTTTTCCTCTAAAGTGGTGGATTTAAAGTGACAGCTTTGCCAATTACAAGTGGGTGTTGAGTGAAATGCCTTTAATAGCTCTATTCAATTTAATGGCTTGCCTTTAATTCTCCATATGCGATTTAATGCAGGTGGACTGGTTTTGCCACTTCCTCGGAATTGCATTCAACCCCGATGCACTGAAAAACACTTGTATTTCCAGGAGAAGAATTTGCCAAGTTCTTGATTATTTGGGAATATCCTCATTATTATTTAACAAATTGCTCCAAATACCCAAGAGCTGCTCCTAAATATGCAGTGTCCATTATACACATATCAGCAATGGGTCTTCTTTGCATTCAATTTTCTAGACACATTTCACGGTAATAGGTGAGAATTATATGTATGTAAAAATATTCCATGAGGCTGAACTCCCCTATTGTAACAGCACTTCAGAATTTGGTACCTCTATATAAATGAATGTAATGTGTGCTTTTGTGCTTGAAGTACATTAAAAAACACATGGACCTTTCGAACTACGTGGAAGGATGTGGTGAAATTTGTGAGATATTCACTGTAAAACCATGGAATTTTCTCATAATCTTGAAAATGAAGTTTTGTAGCACAAGGAATTCTTAACTCCTTGACTTCTGAACACTTTAGAAAAGTTTCCAACACCAGCAACCACAAGGTTGTTGGACATGGACACACTCTGCTGCTAACCACCTTTATTCAGTATTCCCAAAATGTTGAATAAAGGTATAAAGATTGTCACTTTACCCAACCGTAGTTCAGAATTGGGTAATTATGATGTGTTCTACCACATCGGTCTATCCACGGCTGATCTACGCGTACATAAGTGAACAATTTATCCAGTACACTATATTTACCGAAATGCACTAAAGATTAGCAGAATTTTTCAGCAGTGATACTTAAGAGAAACAGTATGAAACCGTTCTGTGTTTTTGCCATAGGCAAGGTGCTTTACTATAGTATAAAGTATTAAAGTTTAGAAAATTAGATTTTTTTTACAGTGAAACCTAAGAGGAACAGTATGCAAGGCTTTTTGTTTTCTTTTGACATGGCAATATGTTTTGCTTCAAGACTACTTTGTTTCGCTGTAATTTTTTGGCCTTGCTCCAAAATTTTAATTGTGTATAGAATCCCACATTTTGTATCAGAAAACAATAACACGTTATTTTTGTTCTTGAAGATCATTTCTGCAAAACCCAACACAGTTTGTTCATTCTCTGAAGTGCATGAAGGACAAATCTATAGCATTCAAGTTCTGTCCTATGCTTCCTTAATATTTGAAAGCTACTTATATAAAGGTTTCAAATGTTCAAAAAGAATGCAATATGCCGAGGGGACAATTTTTCCTTTGCGCTCATTTGTTCCCTTCACGTTCTGCTGTGGCTTGCAGAAATGCCCTATTAGCAAATGACTTAGTAAGACCTTGGTGGCGGAGTTAGAAAAAAAAGACATCATTCTTCCGTCATCAACTTAGGCATCCTATTAACTACTCTTAAACCTATATATACGTATATATTTATTTATTTCTAGAATAAAGGCCATACACAAATCATTCTATTTACCATGATAGCATGATAGACCAAAACATTAAATGGCTATATTTATGCCTCCACATAACCCACATCTAAAATTACAAGTCCAAGTCCTCAGAGACTAGAAATCAGTAAAAAAAAAAAACAAAAACCCTCACGTCTAAATCCAAACAAGACCCGACAAAAAATCCTGAGCATGTGTCCAGATAAAAACCTTTTCAGGTGACCAACAATGGGCAAAAGGGAAGGGCTTATTTGTGTTTGTAACAGAATAGGGACAGTAGATCTTTTAGCTAATGCTGCTTGGCATTGTCCTAGTTCCAGGCCTACACAAATGTCAATAACATGCAACCTAGAAATGCTTCTTTTAAATAGATAACAAAATAAATAAATAACTTCCACGATCCTTGTCTTTCTGCTAAATTATCGATCTATTACTTAGAAACTGCTCGCTTAACTTTGCTGGTGGGTGATGCTGACTTCAAGAAGTGCTGTCAAGTATTACCACATAACCACCATTCTTTCTTCTCACTTGGTTAACCCACAGAGTCGATCTATCCATACGTTTGGTACTCCGGCCTGTTGCTTAGGCTAGCATGCAAAGTCGTTGATGTTAGTTCATTCATTTAGTCAGAATGTCCTAATACAGTTGGATAATTGGTCTGTGGTAAATTCCACTCTGTTTTACTGTATTAACTAGCATTAGGTTGCTATAATACTTCAACTTGAGGCAAAATATTAGGGAACATCATTTTCTAAAACAATTGCCGAAGGGATGTAATATTTCTAAGCACATTCATCATTCAACATAATTTTAAGTCTAGAGCTGTCACCAACCAATCCTCATCACCTCGATCCAGGCAATTTTATACACATATTATATGGATACAATGTAGGATTGAAGCATCACAAGATTGGCATAGCAAATCTCTAATTTACTGCTCGTCCTAAGGGGCAGAAACAGGTTCATGTACAAATCACTTCACTCATTCCCCTTTCTTGATAAAATTTCAGCAGTTTGATAAATAAAGCCAACTGCATAGTGCTTGGTAGAAGCTTAATAAATAAATTTCCGTTCACTCCTTGAAAAGAAGTGCATGACAGATCTACATGAAATCCTTTCTAGGAGAGACGGGCTTTTAACCTGATTGATTCAATTAGATCCAAATCTGGTAGATTTGGGACTTCAAAGGCATTTTTTCCCAATTTAAGACATCCTAGATGAAGGGTGTATGCTATTTGTACCAAACCCCAATGCTCAAGTGGTTTGCAAATTGACCCCGTTGTAATAGGTGAAAGGTTTCTGCTAGATAAGGGTGTCCTCATTGTGATGAATTATGTCAAGGAATTAACATAAGATCCCTTACTTTTAGCAGATCCTGCTCCTTTTGACCTCCATCTGCCTGATTGTATGGATGGTTGTAATTTTCAACCACCGGGTTACAAGAGGTCACTCTGTGGCCAACATATTTCAAACACAGATAGTAAAGAATAACAAAGTTCTCCTTGTAAGTGGAAACAAACACTAAAGTTGCCACTTGAAGGTGAGCATTTCCTAAGTGTTATCTTACCTATTTATCCCCTCTCATATACGGATACTTTAAAAAAAGGAACAGATCAAACAGATTATGAACAAATCACAAACAGAACCACCTTCTTTGCTAACAAAATGAGGAATAAACTGGTAAATAATTGTTATTTTTATGGTTTATTTATTTACTTTGTTTATGGCATCTTGCTTGTAAGCGGTTATAGCAAAGCTTTAACAATGCGGCTGAATAGGAATGAGTTGTGGGATAGTTTACAAAGCATAAGGTAGGATTTTAATGGGTTTTCATGGCAGATATAGTCTTATAGGAATATTAGGATATAGACAGGTTTTAAGTGGCTGAGGTGGCAACAGAATAAAAACTATTATTGTTGGTGTTGGTACTATTTAAGTAAAATAAATTAAAAATAATAATAAAAGTTGAAAAGTTTTTTTTCTTTACTTATTTATAGACAAGTTCTATATACAAGTTGTCTTAGATGCTTTTTTTTTTTTTAAAGATGACCATTAGGTGACAATATGACAATAAAACAACACACAAAAACTGGAGAAGATTATCTTATCAGCCCTGTTTGGTGATTTCACTTCCTGTGCAATCAGACAGTTGAACATAGCATTCATATGTCCAGAACATAAAAATAAAATCTGATTATCACCAAGAACATAAAAGACATTGGGAAGACTTAGGCTTGACTTGATCAAATGAACTGCTTCATCTGAACTGGCGGTTTCTCATCTTCAACTGAAACATGCATAAAGGCTTTTATAATTATGCAAAAAGTGTGATTTTAGGTATCACACCCAATAAATCTTGTAACTTGCCCTAGAAGTAGCTTTAAGTTAAATGAATGATTATATGACGTCTGAACTCTCTACAACCCAGAACAGTAGGCTACTTTGCTGCTCTTTCTATGGGTAACCTCATCTTTTCGACTGACGCATTGTTTAAGCAGGAACCTCCTCAACTTTTGTTTATGTAAATCCACATTTGTTTATGATGCACTATGTGTTATGTTCTGCTTGCCCTTTGTACAATGATCAATAAATAATCTAAAGCCATGAAACTAATTCTTCAATTTCCTTTAGCCAGTAGAAAGCACATCCAGTTAAAACCTTTTTTTTTAGCCAAAGACAAACCAAAATGTCTGTCTTACAAAAAATACATATACATCATGTTCGTAGTAAGCCATGTGTTTCTGGATATGAATCATTTACAAACATGAAGTCAATATCTGTAAACACTAGAACTTCTCTTATCTACATTCTGCATTTCACATGTGTAGACAGGATGTTCACTTTAGTAGTAGGATGAACTACAAAAGATTACACTTTCCATTTCCAGAGTTTTGTTTCAAACAGAATGATCTGTAAAATGTATCAGCTAAATGGAATAATCTAAAATCAACCAAAAACTGTAAACAGAGGCCGCAAGATAAGTGGTGATCATTAGTCATCTCTGTTACATTTGCTAGACTGGGTAACCTCCAGATTGAACTGACTCACTCTCCCCTTTACTGATAATGATGGCATGTCCATTGCACTCGGTCATGACTCTAAACTACGAGCATTGGCTATGAGGCAACACATTGCATACATCTGACCTATAGTGCAATTAAATTGCAATAAAATGACATATTTCATTTCCAACTTCAAAACGAAACAATGTCCACAATGCCAAATTTTAATCACCACCAAAATCAACTGCATATGCTGGTTTAAATCTAAAGCAGGGTTTATTAGAAAGAAATTGCTACTAGGGAACCACATGTGAGTTCTGACTTAGCTGGGTCAGGCCAGGGCAATAAACCCTTGAACTTCACAAATATGCAAAGTTGACATAAATAATAAATTAAGCCCAGGTGCTGATGAGTCCTAAATGTTATTTTTCAGACTGAGAAAACCACATGTTCTTTCGTATATTAATGAACGATACATCATCTTGGTGGTGGGGGCCATGGAAACTGCTTTGAAATTCTGATGAAAAATAGTAGGAAAAATAATATTTTCACTCTGCTACAAAATAATATATAAGTGATGATAACAAGCAAATATACTAATGTTAAACAAAACAAATTAGATTTATTTGAATCTAAAACCACATGAATCTAAAAAATATGCAGATATTGGTCAAGTTGGTATTCAAACTAAAATATGCCAATCCTTTCTCTCTCTCAATACCTATGAAGTCTAGTTAATAAAATGAAAATTAATAAAATTAACCATATATTATGCAAATAACCCTGGATGTCATTGATAATTTTCTGGCTTGACATGTTCTATTCATGATACAATTATATATGTGTCACTTTAAACTTTTAAACAGACAATAATGATGGATGAAAAACGAAAATAAATGCTATTTTCGGTGAAGTGTACAGAACATTGAAAGATAATTATGATTTAAAAATCACATTTAAGGAAATATCAACATTATTGCACTACAACAGCAAAAGCTGGGATCTAAATAAAGTTCTCCATGGATTGAGAAATCCATCTATTTATAATCCATATTACAATTCAAATATCTGTGGTAAGAGATCTATGAAATTATTTATTGTTCCAAAAACTCGACAACTTGCTACCCCTGCATGTCACAATCTATGATTGCTGCTTTTCTCCATGACAGAACGCCATCACTCTCAAGATGTACTCAGGAATAAAGTACTTGACTCAAGTTGCAGGTCCGTTCCCCCGTAGACAGCGAATCTTTGAAATGCAGTGCTGGGTCAGGGTTAGTTGGGTGATGTTCTGGCAAGTAGCAGAAGGGATATATTTACTACATTTGTGTTGATTTCTAAATTGAACCCCTTAATGACAACGCCCGTACATGTACGGGCTCAAAATGCATTGTTTTCAATGGGTTTAGGGGCCGCCCATTGTCCTTAAGGGGTTAAAAATCTGACAAATGAAAACCTTTAATAAAAAAATGTATTAACAGAGGTTTTTATGCTAGCTATGCTTGCCAATTATACGTTTGTTGGCTTGGTAGCAACCATTTTATACTGATGCTATGGCAAATTCAGTGGGAAGCATAGGGAGACTTGCTGAGTTCAGCTGACCATGCAAGTAAGTTGGCACTATGAATTTTATTGTGATGTCTAGTATGTCCAATGTGGATCTAGATACCAGAACCCATAGGTGTCTTTGACCAGCTCAGACAATAGTCTAATGCAAACCTATGCAGCTAAGTGCTTGAAAAAAAAGCATCTACAAAGACTGAACGCAATTAAACATAACATTAGATGTTCTGAATGACTATGTAGATCGATTAATTTTAATCATGATGTTCCCATTAAAATGTATATTGTCTCTGCTTATGAAGTCGTATATTTTTCCAAATAATGGTCGGAACAATGTTTTATAGAGTGACAAGTGGGCATACTACTGCACTTTATCCTATAAAGTAAACATTACATCCAGACTATCTTTAAAAGGTGATACATGATGGATTGCCAATTTAGACCACAGTAGAATACCATCATTGCAATAAGTTAAATGTGATATTAAAATAAAATATTTAGAATAATTGACTGCAAATTTAGGATGTTCATTGAAATGAGGTGTTTTTTTCTCTTTTCTATTTTTTTCTATTTATGACTAAATACCAGGGGCTTGGGATAGAATAGGCCTGTTACAGTAAGGTCATATATTCACTAAGCAGACTTAAAAATAAAACGAAGTATAAAAATGTAATTTTTTTTACTGCGGAAGCTTCTTGCTCTCACATAACTAAAAGAATATAAGTTAAATGTATGAAAATAAAATACAGTACAGTGAAACAGAGTACTGTGCTGTGTCTTGGTTGGTACGGGTGGCTTTGAAAGTGTTACTTCTGAGTGTCCTATACGTTGTGCAGTAGGTGTAGTGTACCATATATACTGGAACAGTTCCGAAATGCAAACAACTCCAAATTGCACGTAATGTTCTGCAGTGAAGTTATCAATGCATCTCTGATGAGAGTAGTAAAAAGCTTAATAAAAGGCTGAACCAACAAATTATGTGTACAATAAAATTAAGTGGAAGCTGCTAGAGGAGAAGATTCTAAATGTTAATAATGTTCCTCTTCCTGAAGATTAACCGATAGTACATCTGAAACAACATTAGTGCATTTAAACTTTGTTGACTGATCTGAGAGCTGAATTATAATAATCTACAAAAAACTCCATCTGGCAAAACAGTCAGCTGGGATAAAGTTTAATAAGATAGTGTTCCAGGGATATTGTTTGCACATCCTTTGAGGACTTTGAAACTTGAACATGAGTAGTAAGTGGTCGTCTAAATTATAGCCTAAAGTTCCATTGTGCTGTTTCATATACTTCCAGCAATTCCTCTCACATCAGTGGAAACCTCTGTTTGCTTTGTCTACCAACGTTGAACAATACTAGGAAAGATCTAGATTTAATTACCTTAAATATTTATAGTTAATATGTAATGACCCAGGCGAGACTATGTATAAACATGTCTGTGGTATCATACCTCGATTATGATAAAACGGCATTTCCAGTTTTGCCTTTTTAAGTTAACATAAAAATAACTGTTCTCTCTAGCCTTTTTTTTATCATTATTTCTTAATAAGTACTTAATAAGAGATAAGGATATTTTTTTACATGATACCGCTGCCAATTTTTTTAAGTCTCCAAGTAAGTCAATTTGTCATGTCAAATGTAAGCATTATGACTGTAACACACATGTATACAATTGGCTGGAAAGAGAACAAAAATTAGTCTGGATCAGATAGCTCGAGACGTCATGTAGCCTCCTCCTCTTCATTCCATTGACAGCTCCAGGCTCTTACAGTGTATTGGAAGCCAGATAAGATCCCTTGACTATTTATTTATATAACATTATTTTACAAGGCAAAATACATTGAGATACACATCTCACATTCATACGAGCCCAAAGGGGTAACTAGAAAACACATGGTAAACTGAGGACACGACACTGCTGAGCTGCCAATATTTTCTATGCATCAGATTGATTATGTACACATATGGAGCTACGTACTAAATTCTAGTAGCATCAAGCTATTGTTAATGAGCTGCTCTAGACTCATTAACCCTTTGTGACCCAGAGGATTGAGTGAAAAGATGTTTTCCTCCTGCACCGCAAAAGGTTAAAATACACAGTTAACCGATAAACAGCGAATATCAAAAGAAGTTTTTCATTTTCAAAATGGGCTGCTTAGTGCACCTTTCCAACAATGTAATTCCCAGCATATACATTAACTCATAGACATCTCTTTTGGATAGTGAATGTTAAAGGAACTCTTGTGTAAATTAAAATATTGAAGCACCTTCAATATTATTTCCTGTAGTACAGCATATTTTTCCACTTGGATATACAATGCTATATGTAGAACTCCTCCTCCTTCCTAAGATTATCTGGCATGCTTGGGCACACCACCTAACAGTTGTCCCATCCAACTTTTGTTGGGCTATAGGCAGGCTGGCATGGGGCTACTGGGGGACCTAATTAATTAACAGTGAACTCTGGTTCAGTAATTCACAAGCTGGCCATGTGAGAGCAAGGTTTTTCAAGGCTCAATGGGCCAGTCGGGAATGATCAGAGGAATTCCCTGACCAATCCATGATCCCCACTGCCCACAGAAGAGTGATTGTGAGGTGGTTTGGTGGGACACTGGGACAATCCCCCAAAATCATTATTATCCCATGGAAAATATGACACTTGGGTGGAATGCTTGAGTGCCAATGGTATAGATAAGGCCCAGCAGAGCACAAAGATTAAATATACCATGAACATTGGCCCTCAGAGCTACACTTGGACTGTTAAGTCTTGTAAGGCCTTTACTGCTTCAGACAGGAACTGAGCACTGATGTAGAACCTAGAACTCCCTAGTTCCTTTCCAATTGTAAAACTAATACACCATTAAACACCATTAAATGTGGACATCTTTACAGCTAAAAATGACCAAACAACAAAAACAAGATCATAATTGATGTTTTGTAGTATGTTTGTAATAATAAAAAGTGCAAGGTAAATGATCGTTTAATAAAATGTCAAAACATTAGACATTTTTTCTGAAGATTGTTTCTGGGCCTTCTATCTAAGAGTTCAGAAAGACATCCAATCGAAGGTTCACTTCATTAAGCACAGTAATAGGTAATTTTAATAGCTCAGCAATTAGCAACCACTGGAAACTATATGCCAAATGAAAATGTCATTAGGCATAAGAAGTTTCATTTTTGGCCTTTCCAACTCATAAAATTAAACTCAAATTATACCATTAGTTCCTTACTGGCAGCCATACTTGTTAGTATGTTTTGTTATGTTACCTACTTTTTAGAATATTAAAAATTTAAGAGAATAATGAAAACACAATGTTCCAATGACATGCATATGCGTGACCATCTATTAATACAATAGTACAATATGACCTTTGTGGGACATGGCTGGGCATTTTCCATAAAGGACTTTCCTGAGCTGACACATTTTTAGCCCACAGCACTGAGATGCTTCAGTTCACTACAAAATAATTACCACCGTTTCAACTAGCCTTACAGCTATTTGCAAGTTACTCTAAAAATAAAAATGGACACAATTAGTTTCAGGATCAATCCGGCAGGAGCTCAGTATGCAGGAAGAGGCACTTAGTGGATAAGGCCCACACAGAGTCAGGAACAGTTAAGTTACGGTACACGAGTGGGCAGCGAGGTACAGAAGGGTCAGGCAGATGCAGAATCAGGACACCAGCCGAGGTATGGTACACGAGCGGGCAGCGAGGTACAGAAGGGTCAGGCAGAATCTGGACACAAGCCGACGTATGGTACACGAGCCATTTAGTAGATAAGGGTCAGGCAGGATCGAAGTCAGAGGGAAGCCAGGTAAGTACACGGAATATCAATAGGACACACACACTCAGGATGTAGCAGGTAAGCAAAGTTGCAACGGGCGCACGCGCGCTGAGCAGACGCCGGACGGACAGTGGAGGAGGCAGAAGACGTCATGCCGGACCCGGTGCCCGCCGGTTAGATGCGGACCCTGACAATTAGACATGGAATTTCTACATACTCCTGTGCCAAGACTCCTTTTGACTTTACATTTGCAATGTACCCTTAACTTCTCTTTTCCTTTACCGGTAAGCAGTTCTTTCCAGTTAAAAGAGGTTCCTAGTCCCCTCCTTGATCTTGTACCCTCTCATCTTAGTCTTTCTTGTCCACTCTTGTACCAATCCTAACATCCCCAATCTCTGATGATTAGTGGGCAAGGCCAAACACCAGTTCCCTGCCTGGGGAAAGTGGAAGCAAGGTTTTGCCAGGAGTCAATCCTGCAGAGTTCCAGGTATGATAGTAGCTATCAAGCTATGCTTGATTTGGTAGTTTGGTAGTTTTGGATAGAACTGTCCGGAAATAAAATAATCAGCCTTTAGATGACTTAAGTGAATACCAGCAATTTATCTATGTTAATTAGGAAAAACCACAAGAGGAAGATCTAATACTCATTTGGCAGTTAATTTGTTCTTCCATATTTGCTGAATCAACTGTAACATTGTCCATTATGATTCTGTAATTTTATTGTAATGTCAAATTCTAGAGCAATATGTTAACTTTCTGTAAGAGGGAGGCCCGAGCCGTGATCACATCCTCATTCCTCAATAACAGGAAATCTTTGACAATAGAAAACTAGGATCTTGCTTCATTGGCAGGTCTTTCAACTCAAGCACACCTGGGTTCATATCCCTTTTTTCATTGTCACATTGCATCTACTTGTCAAACATGGTAGGAAGATGGAATTGGACAATTGTGTCAATCCCTGATAGTAGATAGTACAGTGGATTTATGTATTCAGAGGAACTGTGATACTCAGTTAAAAATAACATATACAAAAAGGATGAGATGCTCACCAAGAACAGACAGCTGCTTCATACCCTGTCCCAAGGTGCATCCTCGGGAGCATCTCACATTTTAGTTAATTTTAATTAAAAATAAATGGGTGCAATCACCATAGCAACCAATTAAATATTTCTTTTCTCTATATTGCTCAACTTTTACTACTTTCAACCAGAATATCTCATTACAAATAACCCCAGTACACAACACTCTTATCATCCCCACCTTTTGCTGTTGTAGGTTTAAGCAATATATTTACATATAAGAATAGAAGATTTGCAATTACCCTACGCTATCCATGTGTATTTAATTCTATTTTGATCAAAACAAATTTCATTCAGGTATTTAAAAAAAAAAACCTACAGCCTGACAGAGGAGAACTAATTGCTAATCCCTTAAGAAAATACATAGTTATATTTGCTGGTACAAGAAAGCCACAAAAGGTGTGAAATGCACAATAAAGTGACCAATCAAGTTGAAGATTAAGTTGCCAAATGTGCTGGCAAGTTGGCTGGAGGGAATATGTTATTAATTTATGTGTTTTATACCTTTCCTCCGTTCTTTCCAGCTGCTATTACCAGCTCTCCCTGCCATAAAGTTGAGGAGCTGGAATTCCTCAGGGCCCGTGGGAGTTGCTGCATTTTAGTGGAATGTGGTGAATGGCTAGTAAATTAGGCTCCCCTATGAAAACTCAGTGGTGTCCAACTAAAGTAATCATCTGGTTAAAATCAGCCAGTAATTCCACTAATTTTACAACCTTTCTTCCAGCCCTCAACGCCTCATTTAAGAAAAAAACTATTTGTGTTCCTGTTCAAACCACCTGTATTTAAAACTGTCCTGTTAATCCACCCGAGCACTTGCATTTATCATCTATCTATAGACCTTTGCATATATATGTAGCACATATAGCTTGGTTTAGCAATGTTCGGTAATTTCAACAAAGACCCCCAACACATAATAATGAGTTTTCAAGAGTATTCTGATCATTCTGAACAAGAAACACATTTACCTTACATCAGTACATAGACCAGGAAAGCAATACAATAGTATTTCTCCCGGGTTTCTTCATAACAGGCCATGGGTAAATGTGGCTGGCAAAAAAGCAGAAAAGAATATAACAGAAAAAACAATGCTATAACCACATGTCCAATAAATAATGTATCCTTCTTTGTCAGTACAAGGACAGTACAGGAACTGCATACAATGATTACACTCCTCAAATATGTCCCCCTCAACCTTATCTCTTGTTTATGTAGATAGGATGTTAATGTATAAGCATGCTCTATTGATGCATGGACCCCATGCCAGGCCTCCTGTTTTGCCCCACCTCACGATAGACCCTGTAGGTTTGCCATCCTGGCTGTCCTCACTCACAAAACACATTGTTTATTGATCTACACTGTACAATGGGTAGAAAGTACATAACAAGTGGTACATCACATAACAATTTAGATTTACAGAAGATGAATAGGGCCTCGCTGAAATGATCAAACTAGGATGACCTCCTTAATGAGGAAGAGTCACAACTGAGATAAAATCAGAATTTCATTCATAGAAATTAATAGGCAGGTATCTTACAAGGTAAGAAGAAAAGAGGTTTCTTGTTGAGCAAAGGAAAAGGTTTAGTTTACAGTCAGTGCAGTTAAGATGTGCAATCATTATATTTTTCCAGCTCTGATATTATCTGCCTCCATGTAAACAAATTCAAAGCATTTCCTGCAAATTATCCTTCTTTTCCATAATACCTTAGCGAGGACTGCATTGGAATCTTACTGCCAGGCCAAGTAGGAAGTGCTAATAAGATTCTTGGACACCGTCCAGAAAACTGACCATAAGACTCTAGCACTAAAAATTGTGCAGTTCATCTAAAAAAGCCGGTCCGGAAATGTTTGTTAGGACCTCCTAGTGGACTAGCATTCATAGAGCTAAAACAAGCTTTATGGCAGCGCTATTACAACTCTCAGGAACATCACAGCAGAAAGATAAACCTAGGTCAGTTTTATGATGTAACACAATCCGGTCTTGTGACTGTATTATTACTACAACTTGATAAAGACCTCATTGTGAGGTCGAAACGTTGTTGTTGTTGTCCTTCAATAAATCTGCCTGAGCTGGAACCTTTGAGTGCCTGGAGCCTTTATTTATTTTGATCTACTGGGGAGCTGGCCCTTCCTGGCACAGTTAAGCACCTGAGTTCCTGTGGTGTGTGTGTGCAGATTCCTCATTCTGGTGACTCACTGTATTATTACTATTGTGATACAGGTTTAAATTTATTGACCACATTATAATGAATGCTCACCCTTTATGTCGGAGTGAATCAATTTGTGTCCTGTTTGTTTACGCATAGTTAACATTGTATTGTTGTCCTTAAAAACCCATTTTCTCTAATAAATGTTACTTGTTACTTTGCATCCTGATTAGTGTGTTATATTGTTACTGGTGGTAGGGTTCTTTGGGAGACTTCCCACAGAGGACGGCACTTTACTCTGAGAACCAGAGAGGCTGCCCGCTTGTGGCCAAGGATCTCTTGGTCGACCATGGTTCCCGCTAAATGTATTAATTGAAAAGGAAGCAAAAACACAATAACAAGGGTGTAAGAATTAAAATCAGATGAAATCCAAGCTCTGGTTTAGAATAAAACAAAATTACAAAATTACAAAATATGATAAAAATATTTTTTTATTCAATACAATTTTTTATCGCTATAAATAGTGAATTGGGAAGAAAAAATTGGTTGCTTCCACTTATCTAAATGTTTAAATTCCACTTCCGATTTTAATAGTCTTAAACAAATAATAATAATAATAATAATAAACACAAATGACATGGTATCCACCTTTATAATAGAAGAACAAATTCAGTACATAGGCATAAAGCTCATCCTATGTCATATTAGACACTGTTCACGTTTTTAATAGATCAGATTTTTTTTATGTAAAAAAAGAAACTCTGGGTAATTTGTCATGTGAAGAAATTAAACCTGTTGTCATTTGTCTTGTTGAAAGGACTGCTTTTTGCGCAGGTTTTGATATGTGACTGTGTGTGCTATGGGTTTGAACTGCAATGCTTCACTCATGAGTTTGATTCCCCCTCGGGGAGAATGAACAATATTCATATTTATTTTGCCTACCCAAAAAAACATTTGTGACTGAACCCAGCTGGTTTTCATTATAAACTCAGTTCATTATATTCATGTATCTATGCATTCTCATTTATCATTTAAAGATGTTAAGGCAGTCTTTTTATGAAAACACACACCAGTTTCCTCAGTGGCAGAACATATTTGCCCTTCATCACTATTGAATCTATTTAGGTATGCAACCCTTAATTCAATTTATTGCAGGTATGCATGGAAGGTCTACATACCATATCTTAATGCAATAAAATACTTCACTATATATATATATATAATGCAGGGGGGATGATTTCGCCCTAGATGCATTATTAAAAAAAAATAAATAAAAAAAAACAGAACAAGGGCAATTTTTGTTGTAGACAAATAATCTGATCTAATGCATGAGTGGCTATGTATGGTGTGATATATGATATACCTATATTGAGCATCTTGTAACATATACCAGTGTCTAAACTATTGAGCCAGATGTGCAGACCTCAGTTAAGTTCAGCCTTTGCTGTAGGGACAGTCATGTGGCTAGCATGAGACCATGCATTATAATGACCCTGTTACTGGCTCATATCCACCTACAGTACCCTATAAATATTACTTCTTCACCTTTGAAAGTTACAGAGCAGATCTCTGTGAGATAACTTTTTCTAAGAACATGTAATGCAACCTGGACCAGGATATTGTATTAAAGTTTTTGAAGCAATTTGTTTAGTGGAATTCCAATACATTTGTTTATGGACTGTATTGGGCAGGGATGTCCAACAGGTAGCTGATAAGCATGGCGGTTTCTAGGGGCTCAGGATGACTTGACTTTTGAGAAGACCCTATCTGCAGATTGCTGGGGAATCCTGCATTCCCACCTATGTCCATCTGCAACCACCATGAGAAAGATGTGAAAACTTCTGAAAACATGAGATTTCACATGCTCCTAATGGTGAATGTGACTGAGTGATGTTCCTGTGGTATTCCCTGTAATGAACCCTCAGTTCCAGTCACCTTAAAGATGGTCCTTTTCGTGAGTTACTTGTAGCTATCGGGTTACTGTGGGTTACTTCTTTAGCAATCAGTGCATTCCAAATGAGCTGTTAAAATTGGGCTATTAGTCTGCTATGAACCTGGGAAGGTTATCTGTTTGTAGACCAAATGTATCATCATGGGGTAAAGTTCTAAATATGACGCAATCTCCATTAAGCTCATTGGCCAAAACTAAGTACTCTGCAACAGATTTCTTCTTTTTTAAATTATTATGCAAATATTATACATTTTAGACAACCTTTTAAATATGTATAATTGATTTTGTTTCTTATTCTAATTGTTTTTATTAAACGTATTAAATTATAAGACTGTGCTCTAGTCGAAGATGTATTTTCATGACAGGTACAGCTTCACTCTGCGTACATGTGGTCATTCTGCATTAATATATAATGAGACTATGTATGGTTATGGAAGTATTATTTAATGATAAACAGAAAATTGCAAAGTAATGTGTAATTGCTCATTAATTGGCATTTTCATAATGACTGCTGAGGCTAACAGTACCATTTTATCACACTATAATTCTCATTTAATAGCGTATGTTTGTTGTACATAGTGCTAATGATCAAGTCTACATGGAGGGTAATTAAAAAGAACTATATAGTTAATGTTGTATATTCATTTGCAAGCAAAATGGGGTTTATTTTCTAGAAATAAGTTGTAGGTGAGGTAAGGATGAAAATGTTCACCTTACCTACTGAAATTGTGTATTATGGAGGGTCCCGCCAACCTGTGTTGCAGGAAAAAATCAGTTTGCTGACCTTTTAGGTCTATTTGGTCTGGGGGATTTTTTCGTCTCAGCTCACCTACAATAGGTTTCCTTGAATTTTAATTTATTTGACAATCAGTTTGTGGGGATCATAGTTCTAGGCCAAGGATAACTGTTTGGTTGGCCAGGGCATGACAAACAGCTGAGTTAAAATAGATGGGTTCATAATTGAATAATTCATATTATGGTGGAGTCTTCTTCAGTTTTGCCGATTTGCTCCAGAAAAGTTTAATTGAAGTTGATATCTTCTATTCTGACACCACTGAAAAAAGATGTAAAGGTACAAAATATTTTGGGACCTTAGAGGTCTTCGGAATGAATCCCTTTGCTTTCCTCATGGCAAAAGGTTACATCCTTAGACACCCTCATAAATTATACAAAGGTTTTCTTGATTACAGTCTGGACTGAGAAAGGTGTTAAGAAAACTGGACACCTGCATCATAAAAATAGTAAAAAAAACCCCCAATAAATTAAAAGTTACTAACATTTTCTGAGATCCAGATATTTAGCCAAACACATAAGCCTCAGTTTTACCAACAAATTCAACAATGCTTGACTCAGCCTTCCACTCTTACAATGCTTCTTTTATGGAAGCCTACTTTTGATTTAAAAAATTGCTGTTGTATGACACACCTGCTACTTCAGAGGTGGCTCTGCTGGAACTTCTCCCAGGCAAGTACCCCCAAAAAACCATTGTCTTTTAGAATATGTTTTCCTAGCTTTACAAATAGTTATTGCATGTTGTTGGAACTCTATCAGAGCACTATCTAGCCTGTCTAGTTTGCCTAATCTTCCTGATGTAAAGACTCAGTTCTTGGTCTGATCTTAGATTCAGAATACCTATATGTATATCCCATGAATGCTTATTTTCTCTCTGTATTAGCTTTCTTTTACTGCATTAGACTTTACAACATCTGCTGGGAGACTGTATCAGCACCCCAGCAAAGTGAAACTTCCTCAATGGCTTAATTTGATTTGAGACACCAAAAATGCAATCAACGTGATCAACATACAAAGAAAGCAAAACTATCTACTCCTAGAACTTGCAATACACATAGTATCTTAATATATACTAATTGCTAATGGCTCTTACATTACATTATGCTCATACTTATGTTTGCTATGATCGATGTGGATATCTATACCCTTTGCATCTTTTAGTTTTTTTTTTTCTTGTTACTTACGCCAGTTAGTAATTGGGGTTTTTTTCAATGTAACATAGTAACTATACATTTCCTTATTTTGCGAGGATTGCTATGATATAAAAAAAAATCCCAGTCTATTTGACCACTGAAATAACTAAAATGCAATCAAAATATAGTAGAAAAAAAACATAATCCGAGTATTACAAAGACCAGTTGGTGTTACAGAAACAAGCCCTTTTAACTTATAGCTATATTAAGTGAATTAGCCGATAACAATAATGTAAATAATGCTCATACAGTTCCAAGATATCGTTACACTGTGGGCAAGTTATAATTTGTTTTTCCTTGCATTCCTTCACTATTTGTTTGAAAGTTTGATTTTCAATTACGAACCTGCAATATGGGGCCATTTTGCAATTATAACATATGGGGTACTTGGTATTAAAATACATGTGATAACTTTATCTCAGAAAATTAAATCCAGTCCATTGGGATCCGTGCCCTAACTTAAGGTTTATGTTTAATCGTTTTCCTTTTTTTTGTTCACTAAAGTGAAATTAACACCCCTGAGATATTTGGCTAATTATTAAATTATTCTTTAAAAACTGTCCATATTTTGTATTTTCAGTTTATTTTTTTTTAGAAAGGTAAGCTGTTTTTAACTGCTTCTATTGTTAATTCAGCGCACTAATTCATTATCCTGTCCTGAGGTCACCTCTGTTATTATTCCTTTTCCTGAAGTTGCCTGATCATGTAAGTGTTCACCAGAAGGGGTCAAATAAGTTACAAGGGACAAATAATCCTGTAAATGAGGTCAAAATTAGATGCCTTGTGTAAAGAATGATTTGGGGGAGATGAAAATGCTGCTCAATTAAACATGGAGTAATCGGTACTTAGCATTCCAATTTGAATTCACATGTAGATAACACATTATTTTTATATTCGTATCATGTTTTCACTTAATAGTAAATTTAAATGGGAATGTGCTTTATGTATAAAAAGTTGTTCTGAGAACAAGTTGTTTGAGAAGTGGTCTTATGACCATAGCAACTAACATAATTGTCACACATAACCCACCTTGTCACACATAACCCACGTTGAGTCCAATTAATCATAATATTTTAATATTTCTTGTACTTTTTAGTGTCTTCCATCCTTCAAACCTCAGGAACATAACATCATTGCATTATGAGCAAACCATGAAATTCTCCAGGTTTCACCTGTAGTCTCTGGGTAAAGTGTCACTTCCCTGAGGCTTCAGGTCACTCTCCTGGTTCTCTGGCGCTCACTTACCCTGCCCACTCCCCACCCAATTCTCCTCCATTGTCCTACTAATTTAAGGCAATATGACCCTCCCATGGCTAACCATCCCCCCTCAAACACATCATCTACATATTTCTGGTCTTCTCTTCATATCTCAGACCTTTTTGCGCATTGGGACATCAGTGAGCAAGTAAGGAACCTAAGCCAAAGCACTTGTAATTGATGGGCCACAATTAGGCGACCTGGTCCACGAGAACCTTTTGTTTCGGGAAACCTTGTTTCTGTAAAAGCAAAATTAGAGGTTCTCACCCATATCTACTAAAGTCTCTCCCTCCCTTGTCTCAAAAGCTAGTGTCTATAGTTTGTAAGCGAGTGGACAGGACCTTCACAAATGGCTACAGTTGTGTTGCAGTACTATATAAATACTATGTATTTAGTGCCAATACATTTACTAAAATTGTAATAACAACAGTATTTTCTCATCACAGCTATAGAAACACAATGTAAAAGAATAAACAGATTTGACTTATACCAACACTGAGTAATGTGTTCACCTCAATCAGAAGTAAATATATAGCTCAAGCTAAACAAAATGCTTCCCCTAGACGTATTTGTTGTGCAGTCTATACTTAATATTCTTCTTTAATGGAGAACAATTAATTTGCATAAGAGGCCATGTGGTGATCTCACAAAAGCCTTTTTTCTCTCTCTTTAGCTATCCTTTTATTTTATTAGCACTACGCATAAATATATTTTTTAAGCCCTACACGCCTGTCCCACCTTGTTAACTACTTTTTAGATGGTAGTCCCCCTCGAATATATGGGTTTTTACTTATATGTGTCAATCTGTATTACTCTGAGTGACAGTTTAATAGATCAATACAAGTGAAAATAAAGAGAAGGGTTTATAATTTGAAACCAAAAAAGCTTACGTTATTAAATTAGGCAAGTTATCTTTTACCAGGTGTGTGTCCTTATGACTTCACTTAAAACGTTGCATTAAAAAAATAAACAGACATGAAATAGCTAACAATATTGTAACTTCCGTTGTTTACTCGAGTATACATCTCAGAGGAAGAAGGATGGACTGTTTCACGTCTGTAAGATCGGAAAGGAAGCCAAAGATATTTAGCTTTGTACTTAATAAAATAAACTGTAACATTTTTCTTTCCTTACCCCCTGGAGCTCTCGAAACAAAATCTTTGTTCCCACTAAATCAGGAATATGTACCATTTGCAATGGTTTGAATTAAATTAGGAAAGTGGAAAACAATTCACTGCTTTGAGGTGAAACCAACATTTTTGCTGCCTCGTCAAAAATACTGCTGTGAAATGTACAGAAACCGTATCGATGTGTAACGGTCTATCGCAGTACCAAGAGGTGAACTATATACCACTTTTAGGAGTAAAATGGAGTAATCTGGACAGAATTAGTAAATATTAGTGGCTTTCCAACAGATCTATGAAGGGGCAGTAATGCCCCATTGCTTTCTATGGTTGCTTTACTGATCCCTCTCGTCCCTGGCACCTTAATGGCATATGTGCTACCGCTGGCAGGATAGGCACGGCTGTTTACTAAGCTGTTGCTGTTTGTCCAACCACCGGCTGAAGGGCGCGCTGACAGTAAAGGTAAGTATGCAGTGCCATCAGCAACATGCCTACTATGCCCCATTTCATAGATGGCCAGTCAATGCCACACAATTCATTCCTGATGTCATTCTGACAGCAGCTTCAGTTATCTGCACATCCATTCTGAAGACGTCCTCTAATAAATTATCATTATAATACATTTTAATACCTGTTTTTAGATTATTTTGCCATGGCCTGGGTCAAAGGCAGGTTTGTTAATTTGCATTTTACAATTCTTAATTTATTATAATAAAAAATAAAAATAATTTTTATTTTGACCACCTAATTTCTAAAAAATGTCCTCAATACACTTATCCTTTATTGAAAATATTCAAATTCTCTTGCTGGACCCCTGCATATTATTATGTAGGGGTGCTCCCTCTTGCTACTATGCCTGTTTTGTTAATATTGTTGGAATTGTAATAAAATGAAAATTTTATATAAAATATGCTGTTATCTTTCCTACTGCCCAACCTATCTGGCAGATATATTAATAATTGATTTACTGTCCAGAAGATATAGCCTGATCATATAACTCTAGGCACAGAATGAACCTGTCTTCAGGTGCTTGAGTTTGGATTTTAAAATCTATGTCTGAAAACGGTAGTTGCAAGTGGTAAAAACAAATCCTGCTGGTGTGGACGCGTTATCTTTTGAGAACCCTAAGCTGATGCCTTGGCTTCAGTTCTCTTCTTCATTCCACTAATGTTTCACATGCACAGGATATTTCTTGTTGGTTGCCATCCAACAGGGAAAACAATGCACCACATGTGATGAGTATTTACGTAGACGCTGAGGTCAAATATACAGGCTTACACTTTAAATACTCTTCAAAACTATAATATAAAGATGGGACACATAAATCAGAGCAAAAGCTTACTTGCTTTACTTCTCTGGAACAAAAAATGATTTAGTGCTTAATTGGGAACCGATTACATGGGTTTAAGATGAAACTGTCATAGAAATGTCTTAAAGACTTTGACGTTAACATTATGTCTAGTGATCGATTAGTTGTTTTCTCCCAAAAATCTTTAGGATTTTCCTGATAAAGAAGGAATAGTGAAATAGAAGGAGTGGCGAATCCATTTCAGGATGCATGTGGAGTATGGTGATTATGTGTATTACATCCTGGATAGAATCAATAAATCGGATGTAGTAATGTGGTGGGAAGGTTGGCAATAAAGACAGTTCGGTAGATGTGTCACTCCCATGCCCTTAGTTGTATGACCCTGGTGTCCTAGAGAACCTCTGCCTAGACAAACATATGGTAACACAGTAGAATATGCCTTGCTTACTGCAATGACAGTGTATGTGAAACAACAAAACATGGTGCTCTCACTGTGAGAAACCATTTGGAAGAGTCTCCTGTTACAGTCCTACAGATTGCTATCAGTGTCTTTATTTGTAGTGGGTGAGCCATATAGCTTTCCAGCTTTCTTTGTTCCCAGAAAGGAAAGTGAGTTTTGAATGTGTCAGCCCGGTGTAAATGCTGATGTATAGGCCACAGTTGTTTGTCTACTAAAAGGCTATAAGACCTCCCTGCCCTCCTCTCCCTTCCCCCATCCATTGGGATCAAGTCGGGAATGATTCATCAGCTGGCCTTTAGCAAGAAGTTAGGCCTCCCCTGGGGCCTTGGTGCTTTGACCTCTGTGAACAGAGGGGTCAGACCATAAGCAACTGTGCAGGCCTTGTCCCATTAGCTCCATAGTCCTGAATCAGAAGAGAGAGAATAGAAGTAGATGGTGGGAAAAAGTCAGAATTGGCAAAAGTTGCCAGTACATTTCCAGGGAAATCAGTGGATCAGCTGACACGTGGGTCAAGGGTCATATTTGTGCCTGATTCCCTAAGCATGTTACAGTAACATCTGTTTGTTAAGAGCCACTAGGGACAAAAGTTTTTAACCTCTGCATACAAGAAGGGTTACACTAGAAGATTAGGTGTTCCTTTTTACATGTGCGTTCGATGTGAAGTTTAGAGAAGCTGTCTGCACAGTTTAATTGTACGCATCAAATCAAGACCCCTTCGCATATTTTTTTTAAAGTTAAAACAACCTCTAGCTACTACACATTTTAAATTGTCCTGCAGTGATCAACATTGTGTTTCGTGAAAAAAACCTAATATTAAGTTTAAAGCCATGTTCAAAAACACTATGTATTTTTATATACATGATACTCAGTATTGTTACAAAGTGTTCAAAAATTGTATACATGCAAATAAAAAACATACTTTTTTTAAGTGCAAGTCCTGCCTCTCGCTTTACAATCGACTGGATATAAATATACTAACATTCTCATTTTTTATAATTTAAACAGCATTTTAAAAAAAATGCCAAACTCAACAGAGGTTATCTTTTCTTTACTTTGTATTGCGATTACGTTGTACGTTGCTAGTAGCCTTTGCGTAAGTAGGAAATGTTTGCTATGTAGAGAACACGGAACTTTCGCAGGTTGCATTTCACTCGTATCGGAGAGGTTAATGTGCTCGCAGTGTCCTTGGACATGAAGCCTTCAGTTTTTTTTTTCCCTTTGGGAGAAAATCTCTCCATAGTGGAAAGTTTTGTGGGGAGGGTGGTATTTTTAGTTCACTGGAAACTAAAAATAATATTGTGATATCATGTGACACTCCTCTGCGAGGATTTCATGTCAGAGACAGCAGAGTTCACATGAATCTCTTCTTAATTTAATTGTATCAAAAGCATGTGTGGTATTCCTGCCTAATCAGCCCAGCAAATATGCCCCCAACCTCAAGGCGCAAAGGTTAATGTGATCTTGCGTAATGGGTTTGTAGAAGATGGAGGCTGGTGGTGGATGGTCTTGTCCCAACCACTTCTCTGATTATAAATAATTAAAATTTTAATTCGGAAGTGCATTCTGCCAAACACCACAATAAGACCCCTAGCAGGTCATTGAAATTGTCTTAATCAGGGTCAGAATCAACAAGCTGTAGCATGCCCTAAGAGTTCAGTGGGAAAAGTGTACTGTGTCCTCTCTCTTTTTCTCGCTTCTCTTTCATTTAAAAAAAAGCCCCTCATCAACATGCAGAGCAATTTTCCAGTACATTAACCCAGGAGATCCTTATATCTACCAAGTCAGGAAAGGAGGAAAATCAGGGGGGAAAAAAGAAACGCAGAGGGGCTAGAAAGAGATGGATGGGTTCGGGACAAGAGTGGGCAGTTTTCCCACTGTCCTGCTCTATATACCTCGGACAAAAGCTTCATTGAGTCGGATGCTTGACATCAGCCTCATAAACTAGTATCTGGGTACAAAAGGTCTGACATTTGAAAGTACCAATCCCTGCCCTCTATCAATTCCAGCTGCACACAGGGGACGGGCCTAACAGTTGGGCTTCTTTGTTGGACTGGAAAAAAACAAGAGTTTGGGATAAATAGGGCATAAATTGCTTGTACAAGTTTCTGACTGTTCTCTAAAGCCAATGTGTTCTTACTGGCTTGATGAAATAAAACACAATCCCATCCCCTTAATAACCCTGGATGCAATCTCTTGGCACATGACGTATATTGATATATGTGTATTCATATGAGTGGTGGAGATATGTGTCAAATATATATATATTATATATATCAATGGGCCATTCATTTAATATTACCTGTTTATCCACCTCCAGCGATAGTCAGAGAGATATTAAAACATTTAATCCAAAACTAGCAATTTAAAAACTAAAAATCCCACATGTTGAGCATTATTACATGGTTATCAATGTACTAACACTCTAATTGCATGGAAGTACAGTATATATATATTCAAATTGCTATTTAACAATCTTGGTTTCTCAGCCTGAATCGGTCACTGAAAGCTGTCATATCGTATATGTTATTATTATCTTTATTTAATGAACCAAGTTACTTAAATTTATATATTTCTGTTGGGACATCTTTCAAAGTGATAACCAGGACACTTCCTGTATAATTTCCTTCATTTTCCTCTATGAAGATTGCACTGGAATCATTCCACATCAATTAGCAGACTGCTCATGGGTTACTAGACATAGTGAGTTTATAGTGTAGTTTCTGTAACGCTATCACAAATATCTTATGGTGAGCAGTTTAAAGAATACCATGTGGCTGCACCAATTTTTTTAATGTTGTTACTGAATGAAACTCGAAATTTCATTGTTTTGGTTAAAATTTAGAAGTTAGAACCGCTATCTATGTGAAGGACCAAACATGCATTTGTGTTTCTCCTAATAAACCAGAAGACCCTTTGTCTTGTCATGTATTCTTTATTCCTATAAAATACGTCTCTCTCATTCTCCAATTGGGTTCCCATGCAGCTTATGCAAGAGAACTTGCCAAGCAGATAATGCCTACCATCTGCTTCAGTCCCAAGGAACGTACTCCATTCTAATCGTCATTGATCTCTTCAATGCTTTTGACACTATCAATCATACTAGTTATCTCCACATTTTCCATTTTGGTCATCTTTGTTTCTGTCTTCCCTAGAAAATTGTCACACCTGCATTGCGCTTTCGTTCTCTGTTTCTATAAAACTTCATGTGTGTCGGTTATAGTGTTATTTGCTACTCGATGTCTGAAGAAAAACGTTAAGAGATGATATTGACAGTGTCCCAAATATTATTACAGTCATTTTTACTACTTTACTCAAATTCGAGAAGCCTCACCACTAGAAGAGATGGTTCGCCACTATAAATAGGAACGTCTCGTGCTGACTGTGACAACTCCCCTTCCCTCGCCATCTGCGAACTATCATGGGACTTTCCTGGCAAGTTGTGGTAGGTGAAAAAAGTGGCAGGTGATCCGCACAACCCATGTGGAGAACGAAAGCACAAACCTAGGCAATCAGCATGTTTGGCTATGCCTACCACTAACTCATTCCATGTATCCCATAGATAGATATAAGTCATTTTGCCTCTTATGACGAAATATTGCAAACAATAAAAAGGTAATAATAAAAATGGCATTCTCATACCCCCAACATGGAAATGGACATTTTAGTTTTTTTGGGTTGTGATGGTTTTACCCAACATTTTTGTGACTTTGTAACCTATTAAAATCTATTTATATATTCAAGATATTTAAAACAATAATTTAATCTGTGAACATATTTCAAGCGATACCCAACAAATATTCTGAGCTCCTAGAAAAGACAAACAAAAAGGTATTTAGGTATATAATAGATAACTATAAGATATATTATTATAAAGAGTGGATCTAGAGTTAAATGCTACAGATCACACAGTCCACAGGAACGTTTTCTATGGTGTTTACCCCTAACATAATATTTCTCACTAAACAATTACTAGATTTCTCAACATTAATGTAGTCACATAACTGGTAACATTCCTGCACTCGTAATAGGAAATAAAGTGCGAATGCGGTCTGTTGGACGCAGGCCTTTTATTTAAATTGCAGAGAGCTAGTGCATTTTTTACCCCAAGTAAAAGTTACAGCAAGGTTTGGCTATCTACCTGCCCCCATTATACCTGACTCCATTATATTCAGAAAGAAGGACCTATTTGAAATCATATATACTATGGGTTATAACCACATGCTGTTACTAGATCTGTTACTATTACACCTTGACTAAGAGACTTCCATGGCACACATTGGAAAATTCTTGGCTCAACAAGAAAGACAGAACACACAGTCTCCAATATTGTAAGTTTTGAGATGTTATGGATCTTCTTACACACATATTTACTTTTGTTTTGGTTCTGAATTGCTATTGAGTGACAAAAATTGCTGCAATTAAGCTGCTGCACCACTCTACAGCCTTTGATGGATGACTCTCAATATTTCACAAAGAAGACATTTTAAGTACACCGCTCCCGCAGCTGCTCTAGTCAGCAGACCACATTATTCCCCTTACTCGGCCACACTCACTGCAGGAGCTCACTCAACACAACCACTGCCACTCTCTCCCCAAGACCTCTGTGAAACATTTGTGTTTAACACTGAACGCTGGGTGCCTAGTTCTGAAAGCAATAAACAAGCCGTTAGCCGGGCAAAAAGGTTATAGGAACAAATATTAACAAGTGAAACTATTTAGACGTGGCAGAGTTGTTATATCAACAATGTGTAACTTGAAGAGAATCTGGTTAAGGGTCATTTCAACAACTTGCAGTCTTGGCAGAAGAGCTATGTGAAAAGAAGGGGCCAAGGGGCATGCCGACCTTTATGAATCATGTTTGGTATTATTGCTTGGGGTTGAACCAAGTGTGTCTGCTTTCCTTCTGAATCATATAGAAGTATCATAATGCTATTAATTGCATCATAGTTCAGGCCACAGCCCATGGGCACTTATAGAGTTAAAAATGCTACTTAGTAATGTGTGCAAAAGAAACCCAATATATATGATCTAGGATTTCTACAATGTTTCTTTCTGTAGCTTATATTTAAACACAGCTATTCATATGCAAGTGACATCATAATTATGATTTATATTCTGCTGAGAGCACAGGGGTCAATTGGTTGATCCTGTGAAATGTGTGAGATTCAGTGAGGAGGGTCTTCTGGAAGTGTAGGGGTGTTAAGTTTTACAACAAATTTATCTTGCATTGCTTAGTGGCACTGCATAGCAACCGGCTCAATGTGTTCTCAGTGTCAGAGAGGCTGAGGCATGGAAATTAGAAAGGGACTTCGTATAATGGTAATAGAGATAAGGGTATAAGGAACTTATACAGATGGGAAAGGGTAATAATTTAATAAGGATTATAGCCAGTAAATCATAGTTAGAGGATTTATCCTTGAATTTTTTTGTCTTTTTCAATTGATTTTTTCATTTTTGCCATTGTTATCATTTTTGTCAATACTGTACAATTTAGCACACTGCCACCTTCAACTTATAGAAACCTGAGACACTAAATGTGATGACGGATAAAAACCTGTTTGTTGGTGCCTGCTGTAAAAACTCTATTTGGTAGTTGGTCTTGTTTCACAATCAGGATAGCCGTATGTCTTAACATCTAGCACTTCTGCTAGGGATTGTTCTACTTTTTATCTTTTATTTATATAACACCAACAATTTATGCAGTGCTTCTTACAAAACATATATTCAATGGTAATGGTGAGACTAGAATAAGATAAACCAATGCATTAGGTGAAGAGGGTCCTGCTGGCAAGCTTACCTACCACCCTCTCAGTGACAAAAAACTAGTTTTAGATTATGACTTCTTGTCTTAACATTTCCGCTTCTTTAAGATACACATTGCTCTTGAACTTTGTTGAATCTCTTTATGCATTTAAAAGTTCCTATGACACCCTGTCTCTCTCTTCTCTCCTCTAACTTGTACTGAACCTGTTTAGATCCTAAAGCGTTTTCATATTTTAACGTTAACACATTTGAAAACAAGGCAATGGTTTTGGTGACAGTAAAACTATAGTGAGGTCTAATAACTAGATGGACTGTATGTGACAGCACAATGTAAATGGACATGGACGTTTCAGCACATATTTAGAAGTGTGTTTATATCAAAGTCATAGGTCCTTGCATCTATTCCTTCATCTTCAGGAACCACATGTTTAGTGTGTATTTGGACCTGGTATAGCTCACACTTGACAAATCGGGAGTCTCGGGTGGAAGTATCTTTATCACAGCTGATATCTGATCCAAGTGAGTGCTGTTGCATTTATATTATTTGATGACAGGATAAAATGAGTTTTATGAAAACTCTGCTGATAAGAGTAGAAGTGTGTGAAGTTCTATGGTGCCGCGGACATAATTAACTCCTTAATGCTCACTGGAGTTCCTTATATTCACCATATTTCCTTGTGATCTATTCCAGAAACTGCAAGGTTAATGGAGACAGGATTCAGATGTTTCCACCGTGCTTGGCTATCCAGAGGAATTTAACTTATGGTGAAGGACATTCAATTACATAGAACACTGAACATTAATATATTGTAGATTAGCCTGCCAAAAAATGATAATTTCTTCCAAAAGCTTTCCTTTTGGAAACTCTGTAATGACAATTGGCTGCCCTCCTGGTTGCCACTTTGTGAAGTCTCAAGGCTGTGTTTGTTCATTAAAAGTCCACAGAGTTTTTGGACTTACAGAAACAGTACTGCTTTTTTTCCAGCTCTGTACCTAGGACTGTTGAGTGGAAACTTTGTCCTTCTAGGCTATGCTATTTTAGTACATAGACTCCATGATGACTGAACTAATATGTCAAGGAGGCACTGCTGTCCATCGTTCTGCACATTCTGATGAATATAACTAAATATATCATTAAAAACATTAATATTATACTGTTTAACACCCAAACACTATTATAATTCCTGTATTATTCATATGTTTCACCTAATTTGCACCTGTAGCCATGTGATGGTAGAGATCAGTGATACGTTGAATTAATTTGCTGCTGCTGCAGCTGCAAAATAAAAGAGAAAATATTCTAAGTTGCTTTATGTATTTAAAAGAAACATGGGTCAAGGACAGATCTAAACATGATTTCAACTACTGCTACAGTCCAAAAAATATAAAGTTTGAAAGCAAGTAATAACCATACACACCATTAAGTCTGCCTTGTTTTCTAAATAATGACCCTTGGTACTGTTTAATGTTCTGGATCGCTTTGTATCTATCCAATGTATGCTTAAACTCTACTACTTGTACTGAAAGACTATTCCACTTATTCACCATTCCTTCAGTGTATAAATAATGTAAGCTTCTCACTGTCCACTTTTAGAGTATGAATATGATCTCGGAGTAGCTTGAATCTGGTAATTGAACACATTACAAGTTAATAATAATGATAAGAATTACAATACATGATTTTGTATGATGTAAAAACCCTTCAGCGATGATTACCATGTCAACACGCGATATACTGCAAGAGTTGTATACAGGTGTGAAAAAATGGTGTAAACTAAGAATGCTTAAAGCAGACAATGTTAATGTATGATTTAACAAAATGCAAAGTAATGCATCAATTCTTCTAGGTGCACTTGCACAAAGTTAAGCATACTGCATCAGCAAAGTCTCTCCCAGTCAGTAGTCTCAAGGCAGACAGAGGTTTTGAGATGTTGTGTCCAAGCTCTTTTGCAGAAACACAAATAAATGGACAATGTAGAGGAACGTAGATGCCGTGGTCGTCCAAAGAAAAGTGCAGGTGATGAAAGACACATCATGCCTACTTTCCTTCGCAGTCAAAAGAAATCCAGCAATGTCATCAGCTCAGCATTGGCAAAAAACAGTAGGACCCTGGTACACCTATCTACTATCCAGAGAAGTCTGGTCAGAAGTAGTCTTCATGGAAGACTTGCAGCCAAAAAGCCATACCTCTGACGTGGAATCAAGGCCAAACAACTTAAATATTTATGAAAGCACAGAAACTAGGGTGCAGAAATGGGCAGCAGGTGCTCTGGACTTATGAGTCAAAATATTAAATATTTGGCTATAGCAGAGGCAGTGTGTTTGCCGAAGAAATGGAGAGTGGTTCTGTTTGTTGGCAACAATGAAGCATGTGGTAGATGTTCCTTGCACGGTTGGGGCTGTATTTCTGCAAGGCTGAGTATTTATCCATCATGCAAGAACTGTCTTTAGTTCTCCAAGACGTTTGGTTATCTGCTGAGTTCTATAAACCTATGTGCAACTGTACCTAGAAAGATTAGTGCCGTTTTGAAAGTAAAGGGTGGTCAAAACAGACATTGATTTAGATAATTTTTGTGTAGGGATGACTAATAGGTGAAGGGTCCTCTGGTAAGGTTACCTCCTTATTAAGGCACTTATTGATGAACTGGTTCATGCTATATTAGACTTTTATTGTGGTTAAAAAACCCAAGCCTATGAATGTTAGTTATAGCAAAGTGGGGCAATTGTGTTGTTCTTGCCTTAACCTCTAGTGTTAGAAGTTGTCTAAGTTGTGTTTGAATGAAAAATACACCTTAGAAACCCATCAGTTTCTTCTTTTTCAACCCCCTGTTTCATATAAAGTATCATGGGACTTGAAAATGCTGAGACCAACATACAAACTTAATAAAGAAGAAAGAAAAGTTAAGTTCCTTGCTTGCTTACTAATGTCCCATGGTCTGACGCGTGCCGTGGCTGTGCTTGGAGGGAAAGAGGCTTATAGCCTTTTAAATTCAGCTCTTGTCAGGCTATCTCTTAAAGAATTGGCTTGTCAAGCTAATGTGACCTTGTTGAAACGGAGAATTGAAACCAACCCAGATGCAGAATTTCTTTGATATACATGCCATAATTGTTTCTAAAATTGAGCAGACTGGATGCATGAAGGTAAACAAAACTCATTACTGGCATTCATAAGTCATGATGCCCACTTTGGTTATACATTGTCCCATTTCGAATTTGACCGGCTTTTTTGTGATATAGCAAAATCTTCTACAAATTACTTATTATTATTTATCATATTCCATAACGCCATACAATGGGTAGACAGGGCATAAGAAGTAGTATATAACATAACAATTTGACTTATGGAAACACCAGGTGAGGAGGGCCCTGCTCAAACAAGCTTACAATCATGCACTTAAGTTGATAGTATCCTACACATTTGCATTCCCTTTTTGCAGCAGAATTATAAACAGAATTAAAAATGTATTTAATGATTAAATAGAATAAAAAATGGTAAAAATTTGTATTTATATATATATATATATATATATATATATAATATATATATATTAGTAAAAAGTCTCCAAACGTTTTACTTTTAAAAAAAAAAAAAAAGATATGTATATATATTATTTAAACATACTGATATCACAATCACTGTAGGCAATGTGCTAATATATGTATATATTCCATAACCTTGTTGACATTTAACCAAAGTGTTAGTTCTGTGTTTCTCACACTAATTTCTGTTAAATTCCGCCAGTCGAGGTCTTTATTTCATTGCATCTCCTATTCTTACAGTTTTCTGTTGTGAATACATGTATTACTAATTTTGCATTAGCTGGCCTGAAAGGTATAGCTGGCAATGATTTAGTGGTGATTGCAGGAGAAAGTCTATATTTTATTTAGCATATTTTCCTAAAGTCACTAATGAACACAATACAGATGCTAGTTAATGTTTGCTTGGAATAATATTTCAACAATACAATTCATAATGTAGCAAACATTTTTTATCTTTTACTATAGTCTAGCAACTGGTGGGCGACCATAGAAACAAAAGGAGCTTTAAGCAGTTGCTTATATCGTTATCATGGTAGTACCATCATGTGTTAAATAATGGGGTGGCATAAGGTGGCATAAGGTTGCTGCCGTTTGTGGAATCTCTGAAATGTTTGTTCAGTATGTTCCACAAAAATAATATTAAAAAATTGCATTGACAGAAAAAATTATTGAATCATTAGGAAATATATGTAGAACACACTTTGTATAGGTTTAAGCATAAACATGTGGCGGGCAGAGGCTCTTACATTGTCTCTTAAAGGTATAACATTAGATATGCCTATTTTGCAGAAACTATCCAGATAAACTTGTGCACTGCCATTGACAGAACATGAGTGGTCATGGGTCTATCATTATTATTATTTATTGTCTTATATAGTACCATCAGATTCTGCATTGGTGTGCAAAGGGTAGACAGGACATAACAATTAGTATATGACATAACAAGATGACATACAGAAACAACAGCTGAGGAGGGCTATTATTATGCAGCAACTCCTATTCATTGGGGCACAAAGAATAAACTGTTTCTCACTCCTCTCCCATGCTGAAACACGAGACTAAGAAAAAAAGTTAGTGATTTAGAAATAAATAAATAAATCACCAAAATAATACAATAAATAATATTTTTTTAAAAAAAATAATAACGTGAGCTAAGTGATGTCATTGTGACATCACTGGCATCAGTAACATGTTCAAGAGGTCCTCTAACCATTTAAAAAAAAATCTAAAGTTAACATGTCTAAATCTGAGCTCCTGGGTGTTAATGTGCCTGATGCTGTCAGTACCTCCTTGCGCGCGGCTTTCCCCTTTGCATGGTGTGATGCTAAATTGAAATACCTGGGAGTGTGGATATCCCCCGATCACTCCCGGCTGTACGCCTACAACTTCCTGCCGCTCCTTTCCGCTATACAGTCCGACTTCCGCAGATGGTCCCGGCTCACCGTCACATGGCTGGGTAGGGTCAACACTATTAAAATGAATGTGATGCCCAGACTCCTCTACTTGTTCCAGACTGTACCCATACACGTTCCCCCCTCCTTCTTCGCTTCTGTCCGCTCTGCCTTTCTCCGTTTTATATGGGGCCCCCGCTCCCCCCGCATTCGATATAACGTCCTGATCCTGCCCAAATCGAGAGGTGGCCTGGCTTTGCCGTGTCCGCGTACATACTACCGGGCATGCCATCTCTTGCGGATAGTGGAGTGGGCCTGTGGTTCTGGTGAGAAGCGGTGGCTGGAGGTGGAGAGCGGCATGCTGGGCTCGTCGATTAGTTCTTTACCCTGGCTGGAGGCACAGTGCGCCCGCCAGCGGGCGGCACCTCACCCCTTCATACGGGCGACGCTCAGTGTCTGGCATTCGGTGCTGCGGGGCACCTCAGTCTCTTCTCTCCCGTCTCCTCTTACTCCGATACGCGACAATCCCGATTTTCCTCCAGGTATGGGAGGTGATGTCTTCCCTGAGGTGGCCGCCGGGGGGACGCTGGGCATCCGTGCATACCTCTCCCCGTCGGGCTTGCAGCCCTTGGAGGCTCTGGTGGGCACGGCCCCTCCCACGGCCCTCGCGCGCTTCCGCTATGCCCAGCTGGGCAATTTCTTTCGTTCCCTGGGCAGTAGACACCAGGTCCTTAGGGACCTAACCCGGTTTGAAGCGCTGTGCACCCAGTCTTCGCCCCCACCCCATGGCATATCGCTCCTCTATGGCCTCCTCCTCTCGGCTGTTTTTCCCTCCCCCCCACCTCATGAGGGCAAATGGGAGGCTTCGCTGCAGCTCACTCTCACCGAGCAGCAGTGGGAAAAGATTTGCGTGCTCACTCACCGTTGCTCCCTTAATAACAGGGACCAGGAGATGTCCTACAAGCTGATGGCCCTGTGGTATAGACCCCCGTCGACCACAGCCCGGTTCTGTCCCGATAGGAGGGATGAGTGTTGGCGGTGTGGTGCGTCTCCCTGCTCTTTGCTTCATCTGTGGTGGTCCTGTCCCAGCATAGCTCCCTATTGGTCGGCCATTCACTCTCATGTTCGATCCCTCGCTGACAGGGACATTCCCTTTTCGCCGGAATTTCTTCTCCTTCTCCACATGCCCTACCCGATTTCGTGGTACAAGAATTCGGTGGTCCGCTACCTTCTGACAGCTGCGAAAGCCCTTATCCCCTTGCATTGGGGTGATTCTTCCCCCCCTTCTATTCGGGAGTGGATCCAACGGGTGGAGCGGACTCGAGTCCTTGAGGAACTGATTTACTCTGCCACGGACCGGTCTGAAAAACATCACCGTATCTGGTTTCACTGGTTGCAGCTGCTCGCTAGCCCCCAACTTCGGCCATTGCTCGACGGCGTGCCCTCCTGAGCTGCGGCCTCCGAGTTGCCTTGCCTCCCTCCGGGTAGTGGAAACGTGGTCACTTTGCCCCTCCCGACCCCCTTCCCGTTTTTTTTTTTTTTTTTTTTTTTTTTCTGTTTTCGCCTTCCCTTCTTCCCTTCCCTCTCGTTTCCTTGCCCTGCCCTCCTTCCCTGCAGGTCCAGGGCTATGCCACCAAGGCCGGGTGCTGGGGGTGTTCGTGCGGGTTATCTCGCTGAGCTCACTCAGAGTTGCACAGGGAGTGTCGGCGTTTTTCCCGCTTCGCCCCCCCCCGTCATCCAACCCTAGCGCGTCCCCGCGCCGAGCATACATGGCATGCAGTCTCTGCGTCAGCTGTACCCGCCTGCCTGGTTTCGCAGTCTGCCTCGGCACGCATGGTTGCCCCCTGCTCCCTGGCGCCAGCGCCCCTGCTCCTCCTGGCACGTAGGCACAACGCCTCGGCACCCCCCCCCTTGTGGGTAACGAATGCCGGAGTGCCTGCGCACTCCCTTTTTCACGTGCTCTGTCTTTGCGGGAAAGGTGTATTTGTAACCTTGTGCCCTATTGCTCTGGAGCGGTCTGTTACTGCCGTGCCGTTTGATCCACTTTATTTCTATGTTGTGACCATTTTCCTTTGTACTCATATTCTGTCGACGTGATGTCTGTACATTGCTCATTGTCAATTGTACCTGCTCCCTCCCCCCCCCTTTTGATTCTTTTGATTTTCTGTATCCTTCCCCCTTCCTTCTCCCATAAAACTGAAAAACCTTTAATAAACATTGATTTACCCTAAAAAAAAAAATCTATTAATATATATATTATATATATATATATATATATATATATACAAAACATCTACCCAGTATAAACCCCCTGCCCCCGTTCACAACCCCCAAACCCGTTAAACCATAAGCATAAAAATTCTAGGAACACCTATATCTATATATCTATGTACACCTTATAGTGTGTGCTGGGAAAGCATGGAAAATCTATAGAAATTAGGTATTTCTGAAATCAGGACACCTGAATTGATAAACTTGGAGGGGATTTTCCATCACGTTACCTAATTTTGTGAGGATTCAGAGGGAACGTTTAGGAAAAAAATAGGTGTTTTTTTTCAAGTTTTGGTTAGTTTTTACTAGATTTCGCATTCTAAATTTTCGGCTAATCATCTAACTATGTATCAAAAGAAAACTCTATCTCTCCTTGAAAAAACAATATATAGTTTACATGGGTAAACTATTCACAGGAAAAGAGAATAATCACTCCGGTACCAAAAACACCTGGGATTGAAGGGGTTAAATCCATTGTACAGCCTCATTTTTTCCTGGACACCTGCAAGAGAGGAATTGCTGTTTCAAAAAAACGATATCAGTAGATAGATCCGTTTTTGGTTACAGATTGGGTCTTTGATACCACACCAAGGACCTTAACTCATTTAACCCTCTTTATACCACTCCATAACTTTCCTGGGCATTTCATTATGTTCAGTAGGAGCCTGAATTAAGTTCAATCTGAGTTGATTACCAACTTGTCTACTAAAACTTTAGTACTATACCTTTAAATACATCCACTCTAATTGTGGGTTGATACTGACCAAAATTAAAATTCATACACCATCATTACACGGTAACATTTCATACGGTATCTCTGTATTCTAGCAACTGCGTCTAGAGTACCATCTCTAGATATATTGGAAAGCTCCTCCAGGGCCCGTGTGGCCCACTTTGGAAAATAATCAGGGAGGGTCCGTTGTGTTACTTTAGTGCAACCCTGTCTTTAAATGCAACCCTGCAATATTCTATGTTTACTTCCAGTTAACCCCTTCAGGACAATGCATGTATGGGCTTTGTCTGCATATTTTATTACTTGTATCAGTACCAACAGTTATAGGTGAGATCCATTAGCATGGATTCAGTCAAAGTAAACTTAATAGGCGCCAGCAGAGTTGTGATTTTATTTCTATTTTGGTTTGTGAATATAATAATTTTTAACATGATCTTAAATCCGTTTCAATGTAAGTATTTTAACTGATGTGTGCAATTTCTATTAATACTGCCCTTCATACACATGAATTTAGTGTACTTAATATTAAATAAGTAAATGCAAGTTATTAATAATAAAAAAACCATTGCTGCTCATAATATAACGCAGCTCATCCCCTGTGACTTTTTTAAGGAATGGTGATAACAGGTTTATGATACTTAGTGGAAAGGAGCTATTGCCAATGCGATCGCTCTATTGCAGGTTTGGGGCCTTTAAAAATATGAATCCAATATAAAATGGTGTGAAAATGCTAATAATAAACATATACACAGCTTCATATATAATATAAATTCACAAAAGATGCCAACTTCATTCTCTGAAAGAAAAGCACATTTTTTCTTTTAGAGCTCAAAGGGGTTTTTTTTGTTAAAAAAAAAACGAGTATAAGGTCTTGAACCAATTTATGAGCTCTGCTCGTGTTTTGGGTGTTTTTTCAAGGTTCTGCTATAGGTTTCAGTCCATTAAGGCCGTAAGAAGCTTTGTTGACCTGCCCACCAAGGTAAGGTTTTGTTTTCCATGTCAGATAAGACCTTCGCCATTGTTAATTCAGACGGCATGAGAAGGTGCTGAGTGACACACTTTTCGCACAGGGCAGTTTTTAGGTCTTGAAGAGACCTGTTGGAATAGACACATTTCGGAGATAATTGCATCAAAGCTACACAAAGGCAGCATTAGTGTAAAATGTTACCAGGATGAAACGTTTTGACGGAAACAGCACACAAACAATGGAGGGAAAAGTGCCTAATGCATTGTGTAAAGACAGCAATAATCCTTAATGGAAACTGTAAAATGAAGCATTATGTTAGAGAGTACGAATAAAAATGCAAATTGCTTTCTTTTTTTCTTATTTTTTTTACCTTTTCCTGTTTGGATTTAAGTGCTTATCAAGGTTAGTTGTCGAGGCCTTGAGACCAGAGAGAATTTTATTTCCACTCTAATATATATACATATATATATATAATATATATATATATATATATAACTTTCAAGGCTAGCCGGGCTGCAAATTACAATTCTCTTGATCAGTGTTTCTCAAAGCCATACTTAGGGGCTATGAATCTCACCCCTTCAAACATAATACATAAGGATTTAAGGACGATGAGACTGAATGAACACTTTTGACTTTTGTTTGGGGAATGGGGGAGTTCTGTTTTAATGAACATATAGTATATTTACTATAGGACATTTCAAAGAGAGATGACCATGAAATCCTTGAAATATTAACACTCCGACTACATTTTATGCAATAACTGTCCAGTTATACAAACTCAAAGGATGCTTAGCTTACAAAGTGGTTCTGGAGCGATGTTTGACAAAAATCACAATGGTTCCATCATCTAGAGAATAACATTCTTACAACTTTGCAATAGAACCGCTCTTTATAATTAATGTTTAAAGACCCATTGTAGGCCCCTTAACTGCGCAATGATTTCACTGGGTCAACTGTTGGGAAGCAGGTTTTAGGAATAAAACCTTTTCTAGTGTATTCCTCGTTTATAAGTGTGTGTTGTCGTCATTCAGTTCTTAGCAAAATATCTCTACTAAGACAAATCATATGTTATGTCCTAGCTCGGCACACTGTCTTACAGATCGCCCCATTAGATCCCCGATCTCCCGGGAGGCTGGGATTAACCTTTTATTGTTGTGTCACCTTAAAAGGTAGCCATGGAACAGTATAGTGAGTGGGTCAAGTACTGCCCTGAGGTGGTTGCACAGGCTTCATCAAAGCCTTGGACTGGGCTTTCAAAATCTGGCATGGACTTCCAGTCTGTTGAAATACTGGAGTTGGAGCTTTTGGCCGTCCTGCTCTCCAAATGCTCCATCCCAGGGACCCAATATGACCAAACAGCTCCCTGGGGAAAAAAATAACAGGAAAATATCAATTTTTAAAAACGTTGCCTATTAAGGACAAAGGCATTTTTGCCTATTATTAATGGCCAAAATAGGAAATGAATTTTGTCCAGCTGGTCAGGATCATTCCCTGAGGTCCGTTTTTATTTTTGCATCCAATGAGAAAGATTATTAGCCTTTAATTTTCACTATGCAACACCAGTATTTGTACATACTGTATGTATATATTATGTAGTTTAGCAAAGTTTCCTTTACAATTCGCTGCATTTAAAGTAGGCTCCTACAAATCTACTAGGGGGAAAATGCTAGTATACTCCATATACTCCATACTGCCTCCACTGTATGTTGGGCTTTTTAACGGGAAAATAGACATGCGTTGCTAAAATATCCTATAGAGAAACTCCTAAATTGTTATTATTGTTATAACCCTACAATTCTACAAGATAACTTTTTTTTTAATAAAAAGTTCTACTTTTTACATAATATTTTTCAGACAGCTGCCTATCGGTTATTTGCATGTGTTCTAGCTCTGCTATTGTATCTCAATATACTAGACCAGAGCCTCTCATCTTCAATCCTTGAGGATCTCAAACAGGCCTCAAGCCTTGTGCATATATATATCAGCCTGAGCACAGGCATTTCAATTAAAATTCATTTAACTGCTTCTTTTTAGGCAAAAGAGACACAGAATTGCCTTGAGGACTGAAGTCCTGCTCTTCTCTGTTCTAGACAAACACCCCGACTCCTTATCATACCTGCTTGTTGTAAACAATAGGTCAGTCTATGTCATCTAGACATTGACACTCTGACTAATGAACATCTATATAGGAAAGGATTTCATTTGACAAGCAGAGCTCAGTGTGATGTCCGAGCCGAGAACATCACCTACGATATCACGACTGCCTACAATGGCAGCCTCCAGGTCTGCAGATAAAGGGAGTTTATTGGAACATAATAACATTCTGAATGAAATTAAAGTGTTATTCAGTGCTAAACTACATTTCTGTGTATATCGCTATGTTTATTGTTCAAAGAAAGTGATTTGTTTTTCCCCCTTTCAACAATGCTCTTGATTAATGTTTTTTTTTTTTAGATGACAGGTCTACATTTATATTTCTCATGCAAAAAAAAACAGGTCTAGACAGTGACTTCCATGTTCCAGCTTGCTGTGGTCTTACAGAGCTGGATGACTTTGATTATGTCTAACCTCTAAACTGCCCGACCTCCATTTCCCAAAAGATCTCATCCTTACCCTGTGCGGTATGTATTGTTGATGATGGTGTAGACAGGGTTATGTATGTAGTACACAGTGGAAACAGATGCTGAGCTCAACTAACCTTTGGGATACTCTGTTTCCAGAATCTGTTTGGACAGATATGGATAAGAATTGAGGTCACTGATCTGTCAGAGAAATATGTCAGTGATGTATGTCAAATTGTGGAAATGAGACAGAATATGGTTTTATTTTTTCCATTTCCAATTTGCCTTTCATATTTTTTCGGTACTGTTTTGTGCTCACAGGGCACAGTTCAAACATCTAAACCTCATCAGGTTTTCCGTTCAGGACACCAGAGGTGTCAAAAGTGTAATTCAGAGACAATGTCACCGTTTCATTATTTTGATATGTTTGTATCGTGTTCCTCATATTTCTCCTTTGTGCCTGAGAGTTTTGAAATCTTTAAATACAGCAGGAAATTACCAGACATTTATGACTGATGGTTTCCAACGTCTATTCAGCGATTGTTTTAAAGAGAACATTTAAATCTGTTGTTTAAAGTATTTTATGTGAAACATTTCCATGTAATGATCTGTTCTGCAGTACTGGTAGCAAGCTGGAATTCAATTTAAATAGGCCATAGTCACAGTTGCCAGCTGAATACATGCGGCACACACTATACCTTTAAACTTCTGCAGAACGCAGCCACGTGCATCCAGCTGGCCGGATCTGACACACAAGTAGCAATCAAAGTGCATGGTTGGCACCATCAGGCACCTTCCCATCAGGTATTTGCCTGGTGTACCTGCATGTTATTATTATTATTTACTGTTTTATATAGCGCCATCAAATTCCGTAGCGCTGTACAATGGGCGGACAGGACACAACCAGTAGTACATAACATAACAATTTGACTTACAGAGACAACAGGTGAGGAAAGCCCTGCTCAAACAAGCTTACAGTGTTCTACGAGGGTTCGTAAATACGTGTACACATTTACTATAAAGCTTTCTATGTCCATATATACACCAAAATACCCACCATGCCAACTGACCATGTTTGATGCACCAGTCATATTACTGAATGTTTTAGCTTACAGCTTACAATATAGAGATTTTTTTTTCGTCCAAAGCTTTGGTGACTCTGCAACCTATGCTTATAAGGACACGGAGTTACCAAATACCATTCCCTTCAGCAAAAAAAAAAACCTATTCTGTACCATAAACTTAAACCATACATTAAATCTTGATTTTATTTTTTTTTATTTACACTTTCATGTGTATTCTTTCTGTATTTATATCAGATACCTACAGTACCTATAGTCAACCTGTTAACTTTTCCAGCTATTTTAATTTAATATATACGGTATATAAAAAAGATATACTGGTAGACAACACCTATAGACTAATCTATCAGCTCGTTGGTTCTCATACCATGATTGTAAAATCAGTAATAATATTATAAGTTATGTGGATTCTACAAATACAATATAAATGTTCAAATGATAAGTTACAAGTACAAACACATAATATAATATTTATACGTATGTCTTCTAAAACTGTCATATAGTAATTTGGCCGACTTTCTTTCCTGCAGAGCTCCTGTGTTTGTGAAACTTTATGTAAAAGGATGCAATCCTGGCAAGCAAAATAGTGAAAGGGGATAGCCCAGACTTACTGATAATACGTCTAGGTTTTCTTTTGACTTGACTTTATCATTTACTGAAGGATATTGTTAGTGTGAAGGTGATAGATGCTGCCTGACACAGATCTGAAAAGACAGGCAGTGAAATTTATCTGGACAAACATCCAGCCCGGTGAATTTGTATCCTATGGCGTGTTTAACAGGGATGGTAGAACTGGGTCAACGTTGATGCAAATCCCTAAGGAACTGCTTAATCAGGAGTTGGGAGCCCCGTGGGTAACTGTCCCCGTTTTAGTGACAAGAAAATAAAATGCTTGTATGGAAGTATTTCTACTTAAATTGCCACATTTAGGCTGATTTGTGGAGGAATCAAGGGTCAACAACAACAAATAGCTTCCAGTCCTCTGAAAGAGCCACAGAATCTATCCTGTTAGCTAACAGTTCCCTTTGACCTTCCAATGTCGGCCAAAGCAAGGGTGTCAAATTCCAAACTCTTTTTTAGTTTTGCTGAAACCCTGCACTGAAACACCACATCGTTCTTAGGCATTCTATGCCTCCTTGATGAAGCATTTTTGTCATAAGACGTTGGACGTGGGACAATCAACCATGGAAAAAAGTGACCTTGAGTTTTACTGACAGCTCGATTATAATCATAGTTCACTCTTATGAATTCACTAAGCTCACTTACATTGTTGCATGCAATTCTCCCTTGCACTTTTTACCTTTTGCTTAATAGTGAGAGACAATTTGATGGTTTTTGCAAGTTATTCCATTATTATTTATTGAAGGATTACCTAGCAGTGGTTAGTATTTCAAAGTTTATATACACAATTGGCTGAGGTATTGTACATCATTAATACTTATGACAAGTTGGACTGAGTAAAACAGATTAAGAAAATAAAAGTTAAAAATAAGGTTTTCTGCAAGCCATCTAAAAAGATAACATTTATTTGCAGCTTTTTACTTTAATGTATGACCAGACAAGAAGTTAATGTGATAGAATTAAATAGGGTAAGTTTTACATGCATTAAGCATGAGGTTTAACCATCAATGTATCAGAACCGTCTAGCTCTTTGTAACAAATACAAAAATAAATTGAAAAAATGCAAAATATATACTGTATATTACAGAGATATAAACAGAATGTGCAGAGAATCGTTAAGGGGTTATAAATATAATGTTATCACAATTTTGCACAATGAAGATAAAACAGGAAGATTAAAACAAAACAAGACTGTGCATTGAGACCCCAAATATATGTATTAAAACGCTAATATGTAATATTAACAAAAGAGTATGTAGCTTTACAACAGGAAAGGCTAGCAACAAATAATAATCAGTTCTTGATAAATTGGAAGCAAGTGTGTATAATAAATACAATTAACGCATACGCTCAAATTAGATTTTGCTTTCCTTAACACTGGCTATTTTACATCACAATACATAGAAACATTTTGTTACTCAACAGAACCAACAAGTCACATCAATCTAACTAGATAATGCAATAATCCTAACAATCTTTTCTGATTTTCTTTTCAGTGCATAGAAATCTAAAAAGCTATTTTCAGAAAATTGAGAAATATTGCTGGTCATCCAGTTTTAGGCCGTTACTGTTCCATGGAAGGTTCCTGAGTATTCGTGTAACTCAAGTTACAACAAAACATATCTTGAGGGATATTAATCCAAGTACACTTAGCAGAGGTTTGGTTAGATACTATTTTTCTCTCGCTGACGAATATGTACATCTCATATACCCATTCATCTCAAGCAATCCAAGCCCTTACATTATTTTTGAAATGCCTCAAGGCCACGGGGTTAGCACAGTAGTCATTTGGACCTCACGTGACAACTTTAAATATAGTCATAGAGCTGGCACTAAAAGCGGACAAGAATGTATTAGTTGTGACAGAAGAGGTCTCATGTTAGTTAACACATTCCATAGAGAATGGAGGAAGATCAGATTCCTGCTGGGTAATTAACACAGGGAGTACACACCCTGTTCTCATTGTCTGTGGTCACTTACAAATTTGTAACATGCAGGTCAAAGGATGAATATGTGTGGTTTGGCTTATGACAGCGTAGTCAGGACACACACAGAGGCCTGTGTACTATAAAGTCGCAGTAAGCTCTTATGACATGACACAATATTTAATGATAATGTTGTTCAATACTGTAATGACTAATGAGTGTACTTATGTATCAGTGAAGGAGAGAGGTGTTGGGAAAATATCCTAAAAAATCTACAATCTAATACATAGGACCAGCTTGTTGGCTAGAAAATCCTGCTGCATGATGCTATTGTCTGGGGGTTGATACATAGACTTCTAAGTGAGACATCCCTGTAAGAAGACTAGGCACTTGGCTAATATGCTACTTTCAAAGGGGGTCCTGGATCAAAGGTGAGTGGCCATTGCATGCCACTTCCACATAGACACCATCCATTATATGTCCATTTTGTCCCATCTGTGCCTCATCTTGTAATCTTTCTATTTTATTATAAAATAAAAAATAGAACGTCACAAGACTTCTGTGTAATCGGGGATTAACGTCTGTTGTCCCTTAACAGCTGAAGAGCCTTACTTACTACTTGTCTTCCACGTTTATGATATGTATTGAGAAAACGTCAGTGATGGCAAAAACTGAGAAATATGAAGTGGACAAAAAGAAGACACCTCCATTTTAGAAAGTGTAACTGAGAACAGGGATTCTTAGGTGGTTCAATTAGCTAATTATAGTTATTTACATAATTAAGTCATTTAGAACAAGACCTAATTAGTTTATTTACAGAAGGTTATTTAGATACACATTTACAACAGTGGAAAGTGGCATCATTTTGAGTTTTATTGCTGTTAACACTACTAGGATACCAGAAGAGGATAGAGGGAGCTTTAAGAGGTGCCCTACGAATTTATGGGAACATTTTATGTTTATTAGTACTAGTTATTATATTAGTCTGTGTGCTGTCTTCATTTTATAGCAAAGTGAGGTATATTGTTTTGTGTATGTCCTAGCTCGGCACGCGGTCTTACATCCACATTAGACAGCCTTCTAGGTGGACACACTGATGATCTCTGACTCACCTGATCTCCCAGAAGAGTGGAGGCACATAATTCACCTGTTGTGGCATCACGCTAAGAGTTAACCATGGAGGAGGATAGTGACTGGGTCAAGTACTGTTCTAAAGTAGTTACATATTGTCAGGGACTGGGACCATACAGGCGAATGTAAAGACCCAGAGCGCCCAAAGATAGTGTTCAGGAGGTATTGCGCAGGAGTGGAGTTGGACAGAGCCTGGTGCAGGGCCACTGCACTCTCCCAGGTGGGTATCAAGAGTTGTGCAGCCACATACCAGCACCCTGACATAGCAGCTGATGTTATGCAGTGCGTGGAGATATCCTGAGGCACCCTGAAGCAGGCATGAAACATAGCACTGGAATCATGTGCAGGATGCTGCAGGCTGGGACTACACAAATTAAGCAGATTATCAACAGAAACGTAGCTAGCAAGGAGGACAAGGCAAGGAAGGGACAGGGAAACCAAGCAATGAACATAACCAGACAAGACATACATGATACAGGGCACAACAAAGGACAGGGAATAAGGCAAGGAACACAGGGGAAGGCGTGAGGAGCCGGAATCCTCGGACGATTCTCCTTTAAGCAAGGATAGGACATCTTAACTTGGACATGGGGAGAGGAGAGAGGAACCAAAATCCTCAGATGATTCGGGGAAGAAGGGCAAAGGTACATAAGAGACAGACGCACATGGATACAGGAACTAGCCTAGGACTAAACGATAACAATTGGAGATTCCGTCACATCTTATGGCCATAGTATGCTTAGCTCACCACTACGCCTAAGTACTCCAATGACGGTGGGTCCTAACACTAAAGCCTGTTTACTGAATTACTAGTAAACTAAACACTGACTCCAAACACAGAACCAAGAAGGACATACTTTTAGACTGCAGACTGAGACAAACAGAACACACGGGTGGGACACACCTTATAAAAGAAACAGAGCTGAAGCAAAGAGCAGAACTAGAATCCAGGAATCAGAGGTACAGAACAGAGCATACGGAGGTCCAGGAATGGATTGAAGCAAAACATGGTAACTGAGGCAAGGCAGGGAAAAACAGAGATATGCAGCACCGCAGCCAGGGTGGACCCTGACACATATGTATAAACTCTTAGCGTGTGTACTATTAAAGATTCTGTGAGTGTTCTGCAATCAAACTGTTTGGATAACAAGGTCCCTTTAACAACTGCCAGAAACATACACACAGAATTAGTTTTCCCTGCATTGCTCATCTCCCTGGCGTCCAAATGAGTTTTAAATTTGCTGAATCGGAATAGTTGTTATTAATATTAGTTTTCATACCAGATCTTATTTAGAGCAGGTAGTAAAGTCTTAGCGGATCTAAATGGTATTAGCTGGTGTTGCCAGGTGTAAAATGCTGGCTGGGCTCCAAAGAGATTTCACAAAGCTGAAGGGAAGGGTGGTGAAACCTTTGATTTCCTTTCCTTCATGTAGTTTTTCTAATAATATATATTTATATAGGTGTACTGGTGCTGACAAGCTTGTAAGTACTTAATTTTTTTCATCAGATCTAATGATTTCATCCTTTGAATTTGATATACCAGCAAAGAGTAGGCAAGCAGTGCTTGTTTTAATAATAGTTATATGGTGTATGCTGCTTACACAAGCCTTTCTTTGTAAATAAAAGCAATGTGATTTTTTTACTCAATGTTAGTCAATATCTCTGGCACTAAGTTTTCATACTTAAAGGGGAGAAATCACGTTCAATATTATTTATCAACAAATATAAATGGGGCATATACTGACAAATCATAACAAACCACATTACAGAGTTCGCACAAAATTCTATTTCGATAACTTTTATAGCAAATATTTCTATGAGTTTTAAAACAAAAAAAATCTATAATGTATGCAGTTTTACTATATAGAATGCATTCAAGTATACCTCTTCCTAAAATGTAGCATTTTGTACCCTGCAAAAATCATGATTATTGTATGACTATCCAGGTTTTGGATTTTGCATTTATCTATTTTTTTTTTAAATGAAGAATTTCTTATTTTTGTTTAAATGTATATAACTTTATAAATGTTGTGCACTGAGACTGGTGATGCCTATTTACCAAGATAACCTGTATGAGCATCAAACATGGAAAGATAGAACATGATGCAGGTAGGAGACATCAAGTCTGTCCATGCAGGGAGAATAGATCTGCAATTTACAAGCCAATGTCTGAATGAGTTGGCATCTCTGACTTAAGCACCCATTTCATATGGCTGTATAGTAACACCGATATAGGGTTGCTGACGTGATCAGAATGTTTGCTCATATGTATGGTGTTATTTAATACTCATTAAAAAGGCTGTTATACTTTAAGATGTAATAAAAAACTATACATTCAATGTCTTTGATTTTGCACTCGACATGCATAAACGTACTGATTAAAGAAGATCTGTAACTTTTCCCAACCGCCACATTTTACAGCTTCATGCACTACACTGAATCATGTAACTGTGATTTAGCATTATCTTATCTCTTCCTTTTGTTAAGTTGCTGATTACAGTTAATTGGTTCATGCTGCCTTTGTAAGGATGGGGTGAGAAGAAGGGAGAGAACTTCAGGACAGGAAATTGATTAGAAAAGAATGGCTCTGAGTCTCAACTTCCACAATGTGAATATTTGATCTAAATATCTCCAAAGTAACTACAAACAAAACCACAAGATATAAGTAGATTTAGTTAATGAATTAAGTTTTGCCAAAATTTGTCATTGTGATCATTCTCCTTTACATTTTTTTAAACATTAACAATAGTGTATGAACTAAATCTACAAAATGAAACCCTTTTGGGTTTTGTATCTTTGTTTTGCTTGTGTACTTTCTTATCTGTGCAATGTCATTTGATTTAGCACTTAACTACTTAACTTTGCTGTAAATAATAATACATATAACTACTCTGATAAAGATGTATCATAAATGGAGACTGTAGGGTTTATTAATAAATCTGGCAGGTTTTCATTGGCTCGGGATAATGCATACAGGATAACTGTGACAATATAAAATTACTCATCACTTCTCCTACAATATATATAAGAAAACAATGACCAAATCAAAAAAGCATGAAAGGCCAAAAAGAATAATAATATCATATTGCATTATTCTGGGCTATAAACCATTTAAATGCGGACTATACGCCTCACAAAACAGAGGATAGAATGTTTCATATTTGTCAGTTTACTTACGGTACTTAATGCATTATGCACAAAATTTAGCTGAACAATACTGAATTTTTGTTGGACAGGAGAAAAGTTTTATTTCCAGGTTATTTTTTCTTTTTAGTGCAAAAGATTGAGTTTCCGGGGACTCAATCGATGAGTGACAGAAATACAGTAAGTGTAAATATGTTATTAAAAGTAATAATGTGTTTCTAATTTTTTTTCATTTGTAAAAAAAAAAATGAAAATGTAAATGTTATTTAATTTGGGTTTCCAGTGAAGGCCACAGTACTCTTGCTGATCTCTATGAATGTTGAACCACAAGTCTTATGTCTTGACTTGAAAATGCATCCTCTGACGTTTGATATCAGGGACCTATAATAGTTTTGCATTATGCACAGGCTGGCTTGGTAAACAGCTTGCAGGAGGTTTAAAAATCCTGAAATAATGAAATCAGACATCAGAATAATAAAATTGTCTCACACCACTGCTTGTCACATTTTGGATAATTAATATCTTAATGGAATAAATGACAACATTCATCAGAAAAAGTCTGAACTTTAAATCTAAACCTCACAAGAACTTGAAGCACAAAGAATCTCATTCTGTACAGGTAAAATGCAAGATTTTGTTTTGATTCCGTTTGATATTGGGTAAAAACTAGATACTCTTGAAAACGCTCCAACAAAAGTACACCAGGGAAAAATGTGATATACTGACAGTTTTCAAAACAACTTAAATTTGGAGCAGTTATTCCCTCAATTTCTTTGCCAGTGTAATACATAGTCTTTGGTTTACCAGTTTACAGCGCTGCCAAATATGATGGTGCTATATAAATTAGAATGTAATAATAATAGTGAGCTTTGGATTTAACTAAATAAGAAGTTGGCATCATAATGGTGAAATATTAATCCTTATTCCTGCTTGTACTCCCCTTTCCCCATTTTTGACCATTGAGTATATGCAGGGTTTGGCAGTTTTGGGTGGTTGCCATGCACTATTTTCTGTGAGGCTGTCAAATGGGCACCACATTTGGAATGCTGTGGTTCAGCATTATCCACCATATGTGTTTAAATTATGTGTAGTGAATTTGTTGGTAATGTAAAGTTAAAAGTATGTTTTTACTTGGTATGTATGTCCAAATAAATATATAAACAATAGCATAAAATAGTCTGCCATTCATCAAATAAGCAAAAACTACTCAACTACCGCATGACTACATGAGCAAGTAATAGAGTTGGCCAGAAACATTTGCCAGACATCCTTGCTGTCCCCCATTTTCCACTAAAGTAGTTGGTGTCACTGTTTTCTCCTATGTCCTATGTCACAAACTGTGGCACGCTAACACTTTAATGGCAGCAAATGAGTGGAGGGAATCTGCAGAATCCTCCCATATGCATTTGCCTTTTTCCCCATCCCTCTGCCCTTCCACATCCCCTGTACCCACAGCACACACTGGCTCAGGATAGTGACAAGGGGGTCATACAAGGCACCCCATGTGCATGTATAGAACATACTCCCATTGATTTCAATGTCAGCTCTTTCTTGCCCTTAATCTATGCATACAAGAACACTGTTTAATCTCAGGCAGTTGGGAGAGGGTTAAAAAAACCCAGCTTAAGCAATCTTGTTGCATGTACTATCCACTGAACCAACCACATAAAATCCATTCAACTATGTAAACAGTTATTAAATTATCTTATAGTGAACAAGCATTAAAGAAAATCACGACTGGTGCCTGGTGTACTTACTGTTGCCCTTCAACTTTTCTGTGACTCATACAAACCCCACTATCCCTTTGATTTCAACATACATTGTAATTTTCAGACTGTTATCTAAGGTTGCCAGTTTCTTTAATTACCATTTTCCCTAAATAAAAAATGAGAATGCTTAAATATTTTCAACTCCGTAATCTTGTGTGATTATCTTTTATTTCTTGGGAACAATTTTCCTTTAAATGATTATCAGGTATGAGTTATGGATTTTCTCTGGGTGGACTAATTATGAAAAATATGTTTTTTTTTCTGGTGTTACACAATTAACACTGTTCAGTTTTTTTAAGGTATTTAATGAGATAAATACAAAGAAATGCAAATCAAAGGAAGGATACATTTTATTATGACATCAGTAATCTATGCAGTTATTGAAAAACATAATAGCAGTTTAACCTTGGAACTATGATGAAACCCGGCATATAATAATGCGTGTTGCATTAAAAGCATTTTAATGTTACAATACTGTTCCATCACTTAGTAACAAAGAATGTAAATCATATGGAAACAAAGGTAAAAACATATCCCTCATTTCTTTAGCTAAGTATACTCGACAGAAAGGCGATAATGGTTTCATTTGTAACACTTATGCACCAAGTTAATGCCATTTATGCTGTGCCATATCAGTTTACCCTATGATGTTTCTGAATGGAGACATATGCAGAAATGTTTCTGCAGGATTTCTGCAAGTTGAGTACATCTACAGTGCCACCCTTATGTTCCTTATCTTATGTTTCATAGAGATGACAATGAGTGACAACGATATAACCAGACTCACATAATGGATTGTAGAGTCCATGTGAAGCAAGCTTACTTGGGCTTAGACTTACAGTAGGTGGCCACTTCAACTGTCTCTTGGGCCATTAACATTATGAAAGTCTTGGGGTCTATGCAGTCACCCTTGAGCACACACCTCCACCTCACTGCTAGGGAGATTATATCTAATAGGGCCTAAGGAAACAAAGAGGGCTGGAGAGACGGGTTATTGCACATGTCCGAGGACCACTGCCAAAAAACGGTAGGTGATGGTTGAGGTTCCTGCCTTTGCTCCTCCACATATCTCAAAACCTAGCTATACTGTATGTATTCATTTAAACATCTCAATATTAGGCATAACTCCAAATGTACAGCACTGCAAAATCTGCTGAGGTTTTATATATAAATCATAATAATACTATATATAATTGGTATATAACGAAGAGATTATTTTATCTCAGTAGCAGAAGGTGGCAAAACAAGCATAACAATGATTTCCCAGCCTGGTCTATCCTTAATTAGAGAGCAATAATCATGCAAAAGGTTAACATCACTGCACCAATGGCAAACACATACAGGTGGATTCTTTCTGAAACAGACTCAATATAGTAATCAGCATTTCATAGGTTTATTAAGCATACTAAACCAATAGACTATCTACAGTAACACACACAAAATATGAAATAAGAAGCACACTCTGAGAAGTGCATATGCCAATATACAACCAATATCTACGTGTAACAAATATTTATATTATACACACTTTTTAGGGTTAATGATCCATGTATATAAATCCTTTTTTTCTATTAAACATAGCTTGCTAACACACACTACTCTACCACAGTTCTGTAACTGGTTAAATATCTCCCCACTGTTTAAGATCCGTATCCAAGTGGTGACCCTTAAGCTATAAACGTAGGAGTTGTCAAACAACATTGTCCACGCTCTGAAATCATCTAAATTTGATATATCTGATCCTGAGATCAGAGAAAATCAATATATAATTTTCTGCGAAGGCAAAACACTAATGCAACATAAAGAAGCATATGTCATACCCAGAAGTATACATACACACAGATGATAGATAAGGGGAAACGATGTCTACTGTGCACATTGGTCCTTGGATAGTTGTGTATAGGCTACATTATGTTACATTGCAGTTGAATCAATGGTAGGTTTATCTGCGATGTATCCATCATTCTTGTACAATGGATTACATATTTATAGGAAAAAGATGTTAACACAGCTAAACACACAAATTACACGCATGAAGGGCATGGCTGTGTTAAGGGGGCATTGCTAGGTACACATAGGGTGGACTAGCCTAACAAGCATCAAGGTGGTGGATGTGGGTGTAGAGTGAACTTGGCCACATTCAGCAACCCCCATCCAGTTATTAAACAACTGGCCCACAGTCCTGGTAATCAACTGTGATTTTTGTGGCATCTGTGCAGGTATTGTGTTCCCAGGTATACTGATCAGACAGAACTCCTGACTGCTTCTGTCATCTGGGTGTGATGAATCTCATTGAGGATCTCTTGACAGTTAAAATGTTCCTCTGTGGTGAGAAACAGTAGAGTCTCTCCTTTGCGAAGATTCAAGGCGGCTCTTCTTACTCTAAATATAATGTACAAAAGTGAAATATGTTTATCCATAACTAACATGTATCACATATTTCTTTATTTTCATAAATACTAGACCATGGTGAATAGTAATGAACCTCTTTTCCCCATGCCAGGAATACTATTTTAGTATTTTTTAAGTATGTCAAAGAAAGAACTTACATTAGAGATACGTTTAATTTAAAATCGTAATTGTTTTTTCAAAAGCTAAATGAAAATATATCAATAAATACATATATCAAAAATAAACACATGCCCATATGATGAATTCTGAGTGGCTTAATGAATGAGTGTCATACACAGTCAGGGCCGGCCCTACAATGGAGCTGACTGGGGCAATTGCCCCAGGCGGCACTTTAGAAGGAGCGGCACTTTGCCGCCCCAAGCGGGTTTTTTTTTGAAGCAGAGGAGAGAGAAAGGGGGGGGGCCGAGTGGTTTTCGCTTACCCGTTCGGCGCCCCTCTCTCTCTCCTCTGCGGCGAGTCTCCCTGTTCGGTCTCGGTGCCGGATTGTAATGCTGAGTGCCGGAAGTGACGTCAATTTCCGGCGCTCAGCATTACAAGCCGTCACCGTGGCAGAGCAGGGAGACTCGCCGCAGGACTGTTTAAAAGTAAGTACCGGGGGGTAGATAATGGCGTTGGCGAAGTTTAAAATGCCGCCCCCTCCCGGCGTCGGCAGGGGGGGGGGCGGCGTTAAGTCTTCGGTTGGCCCTGTACACAGTTCTCAAAGTTATTCCAAGTACCATCTTGAAAGCCTGATTTGGCTACTACCATTTAGAAATGGAGTCTAGCATAAATAAATGGGTATTGTATGCATTATCTATTATATATATCATTTTGGCTTGGGTAATATTTTATTGTGTCTTGAATCATTTAAATTATTATTTTTCTATATTTAGATTCAGAGAGTTTATAGGGAAACGATTTTTGTAACATTGAAAATTAATGCCCAGAATCATTATGGTGATTGTTTTGCTTTTGTTTTGTTTTGGGTTTTTTTCTTACTTTTTTTACAACTTAGAAACTGCATTTTTTTATCAAAGTGTATAAATATGTTACTGCAAATTAATTCTTTGAAATTTATGTGTGATAACATCTGTGAAGAATTCTTCCAGTTCACTTGTGTTGCTTTACATCTGCTCTACAGCTGGGAAACAGAATAAACACTGATCACACACCCGTTGTTTGGCAGAAGAAATACCTGTATTTACCAGGTCGCAACTCTGGAAGTAATCTCTACTGCTTAGCATTTTAATATTCCAGACACCAACACTGGGGGTATTTACTAAGAAAAAGAGAAATTGCCTGAAAGACATGTTTTAAATGTTAATGCGGATCAGTGAAATCTTTTCAAAATTGCAAATAATTTTAAACAAAAACACAATTAAAAGGGAAATCATTAATAAGTAAAGTAAATGCAGTTCCTTAATGACCATGTTCAGACACAATACTTCAATTATCTGATTTTAAAATAATTTTGGGAGATTTAATTTATTTGTATAAAAAATGTGTCTGCAATTATATAGCAAGTGCTTTAAGATAAATAGACAAACTATATTATATCTATAAATTTGCTTCCCAATCCAACACGAAAAACGTATTAAAAAAAGAAAAATCTTAATTTAAGTAGTAAATTTGCTTTCTACCTTAATGTTGACATGGGAAGAAGTTTAGTTATTTAACATTTTCTACTGTTCTCACTTATGAGACTAAAATATTGATTAAAACGAAAAATAGAAATGTTTGCTGTGTTAAAATAATGATATTTTATTTTTTACTCGAAGAGGGACACTACAAAATTTGTGAATCAACGTGATTTTTAAAAGTATCTATTTTCTGCGGCTTTGTGTGGAATAGTAGAACATAAATAAGGTACTTAAAGGTCCTTGGGCAAAGAAAAGCTTTATTTATTTCGTATTCACAGTTTATCATGGGTATCAAATGAAGCTAGGATCTCACCTACCCAACTCATTAGTTGAGACCTTTGTTAGAAATATAGAATGTTCAGTGACTAATGCTGAGGACAATAGAACAGGTGAGAGAGTTTCAAGTCTTTCACCTGGGGAAATAGTATTGTTTTGTCCAGCTGTCTTAGGGTCGCTTTCAAAACAGAAAGCACTCAAGGAATTCATACAACTAAGAAGAAACTGGTAGAACTTGACACTGCTGCTCTAACAATCCTCTATCTGTGGTATAAGGTTTTTTATGTAGCAATTGCAGAATCACATACTAAAATGCATTTGGTGCTAATCTTGAATTTCGATTCTGGGCCTATGTGCTTCGAAAAGTACACCACATTTTGTTGTTGTTTTATTTGAGGAAGACAGGTTGTTCGTAATTAAAGTTCTTCTGACCTGATGCTTCAACAGGGAAATTTTCTTTTGGAAAAGTTTCAAAGAGTGGCTACAATTAAAGACATATAGAGGGGTCAGGGCCGGCCCAAGACATAGTGCCGCCTGGGGCGAAGTTTGAAATGCCGCCCCCCCCGCTCATTATCTACCCTTCCTCTGCCTACCGTCTCATTATCTACCCTTCCTCTCCCTACCTTCTCATTATCTACCCTATCTCTCCCCCCTTTGTACTTCACTTACCTTCCAGTAGTCCTGCTGCGAGTCTCCCTGCTCTGCCGCGGTGCACACTGCTTCACTGCTGAATGCCGGAAATGGCATCATATTCCGGCGCTCAGCATTACAAGCCGGCACCTAGACCGAGCTAGAGGGCTCACAGAGGAGAGAGAGGGGTACAGAGCGGGTACTGAAAACTTGATAAGCGAAAATCACTCAGCACCCATCTATCTCCTCCGCTTCCAAAAAAGGAAAGGGAAATTTAAAACAGTTTTGTCACCAGATATACCTCCCATACTCCACAGTGCTTAAATATTACACCCATCAACCAAACAAATACAAAAAATATAAATATTATTACGTGTGCGTAGTAAATACACTGAAAAGGTGGAATCATACTAAATTGGCAAACTGTTACTTGCCATTGCTATTTTGGTGCCATAGAGGTACAATTCTTTGCATTCTACTGCAACACCATTCCATATATTCCACATTACAGTGCAAAATTCATCTTTAATTCCTACTCTTATGAGAAACTACGGTTAATTATTTTCATTGATTATGTTGCCTGCTAGAGCAACCTTTGTTTCTAATACAATTCAACATCTGGAGGTGCAACACGGTGGAGACCAAACATTACCAGCAGTGGACATGTCTGTAGAAGGGTGTTGGTTATTTCAAGATGCCATTTGGAAGCAGGCATTAGATATGTTGGAAGTGAGAGTGTCTTGCAAAGGCAAGATTTGGATTTGAAACTTCTGGCTCATCGCCACTTTTTACTACAGTCCCCTACATTTTAAAAACACGTAGTAGTTTGCTGAAAAGGTGGAGTGAAAATGCAGAGAAGTATGCCATTCTAAAAATATTATGGAAGTCTCACGTGGATGTGTAACATGAGGCATCTCACTTGAGATTTGCCAGAAAAGAAAATGGCAGAAATTGCTATAAGAATAAAACTAGTGACTATATAACCACATATACTACCACATAGGCAGACAATGTCACTGCCTAGGGTCTGAGCTGGTAGGTTATGCCACCATGAGCCTCTCTCACATGTTAGCAAGCACTTGCAAGCAGAAGACCAGCACTGAACATATGATTTGTCAATGGCACCAGAAACATTTAGGCTGGCCCTCTGTGTATCACATTAATATGCACCAACTAAGGAACTGAGCTACAAGTATTTCCAAGCTATGTGTTGTGGGTAAATGACATTCTAATTGTTAATGTTAAGGATCAGATTATGTCTACTTTTTAACACACATATTGTAGCTTAGATCCTTTTTATCTAACGGTATGGTCACACACTTCAGCCAGTGTCTTATTCACACCTGTCTGTGTGCCTTTAACAAGTTTGGAAAAAAAGTCACAAGCTTCAGCCTGTGACATATAATAGTGTAGCTGGCAACATTGCCCATGCCGCAGAGGAAGCCGATCTTTAAACCCTAGAACAAGCTAGTTGGCTCAGATAATAGATGTGATACAAGAGAAAGTATGTGACAAAATGAGGACTTCCCTGCTCTTTGTTCTGAGATCACAAGTTCAGGATTTAAACAAACAGCACACTTCAAAGCAGGAAGTACAGGAAATGAAAGAAAACAAAACATTTAATAAATCTCACTCTCCACTCTTTCTTTCAATCCCCTTTTTATTTTACACGCAGACAACACACAATACATTCTGACCCATATCTCTGGAAGAAGCTGTTATTATTAACTTGGCCAGATCCCATAAACCTCTATATCCTAATTAGCCAGAGAAAGACACAGAAGGAATTTGAAGATTGTTTTCCTTCTAGGATACAAACCAATACCCACTCCAACTCAGTCTGGCACCAGAGAGATCTGATGGCTGAATATCCTCATCAGCTCCACTCCCTTTCTATTAAACATTGGCAGGTAACTCAGACATAACAAATCTTCCCAATGCAGACACGTAGGATGCACATTTCTACAGAGTCCTGAGTAATTTCACATTGTTTCCAACAATTAAAAAGGCTGCGGTGGAACATAAATGTGATGAATTCAGAACATATTTGGCTTGTTTATAGGGACATTTACTTACTGATACCATATAAAAAGACTGAAGCCAGTAACAGTGTATGTAACCATTGAATCTGTGCTTTCAATGACTTCACTTTCATTCAGTTCACAGATTGGGACTGAGGTGTCACTTGCTCCATCCAGTCTACCTATTTTCCTATCTGCTCTAGGACATCAAATTGTATTTGGTCCTTTGCCGTGTCTTCTGGTTTTTAACTCCCTGACTTCACTATACAACCCCAGTAAGATTCTCCTGCATGAAGTTTGGTCTGTGGTGGCTCACCAATCTCTAACATGTAGGGTCTAAAAATGTACCATACTGGAATTATCTTTAGGACCCCAAAAAATATGCATAATCCATGCCAGGCCATACTGGGCCATAAAAGCCCAATCCTACATTGAAACATACTAACCTTTATACTCCAAATCCAATAGAATATGAATTATTTATTTTATTATTCCCAAACCATGGAACTATATTTAGAAAATGTGGATTTTCCATCAATTCACGCATGTATGCACACAAAAATTTACATTTCCCTTTCAGGCAGGGCCATTGCTTTACATGTGAAGAAAGGTCTGATGGTTGAATATTTTAATGACATTTCATTCAACATTGTCCAGGTTTCTATGAAAGACATCTTCAAAAAAGACACTGTGGCTCTTCCCCACTGCAAGCCAGCGGGAGAGAGAGAATGGCAAAACAGGATATGTTCTTAATGAGGCATCCTGTGTTTGCCCAGGTTAAATTTATGTACAAATCTGGCTTCGTTGTTATGTTGAGTTAAAAGTAGGTGCTCTTCCATAATACAATATATCTACTGTGTGTGTGTATATATCATATATATATATATATATATTATATATATATATGTATATATGATACCACATGGTTTATTGTCTTTATTATCCTTCTGTGAACCTACTTATTGAATTCACATTGAATTCACAACAGTGTGTGTACCCTTTGCTATCTTAAATTCTGTTTTATATTATACCGTTTCATCCCATTGAATAAAAAAGGGCTTGTTATTGTACTGGTACACAAAAAGTTAAAGTGGCTTAATGATTAATTATACAATCCATAAGAGTACATTGTCTTGACTATGTTAATAAAATGTGGTGGTATGTGAAATCCTTCATCTTTGCTAATAGTTATACCTTAATTGAACTATATGGAGTTTTACCTTCAATTATTATGGAAAACCAATCAATGGGTGGTTGCATTGGGAGAAACCTTCTGTCCAGTCACTAAATGACTCACAGCTACTTTGCAGCAATAAGGAGTGATTCCCAGAAATAAAAAGCTTCTTTCACAAGGAATGAGTAAGATGTTGGACTACATAATAGCATGATGTAATATTCATTAAACTGAAATGTATATATTTGGTAATACTAGGTTAACCCAGTAGTAGACTGTTAGTTGTTTGGTTCTTATACCACAACCAGCTTCTTGTTTGCTCAGCTATTGTTATTAATAATTATAATTTTTGTGCCGTGCCACTCTAAGGCAGATGCTTTAAAAAATATTTGCCCCAGCAATCACCCCTAGAAACTAGCTCGATACCCAAGACTCCTCTTAATAGTTATCTCTGAGCAAAAACTAACATTTCCTATTGATAAAAAACAGCCTTACTTAAACAATCTAAAACCCAATCACTTTTTTTAAATACATAGTATAAAACATCTAATCCCCAGCTTTCTATAACCAGAAACATGAATTATCTGCCCCGCTTTGCTTTACTTTAAGAAATTAGATAATTATGTGGAAACCCTTCTAGGGTAAAGCTCTTTGAACTTTATTAAACCTATACAAATGCATGTGTAATATAAATAAACATGATATAAGGTGTAATAAAATGAATAATAATATTTTTGACAGCCCATCATTGTGTGATGCCTTTTTGCCATTGTACTGACTCAGGAAGCAGTTAATCCTGGTAACAACCATTCATGGCAATGTCTGGATGAGGAATTATATTTAAGCATTTAAATATTTTGTAGATTATTCTTTTTTTAAAAAAAAAGAGAAGATATCACAGCTGTTATTTTTGCTGCTTATTGTTCAAACCTTTTATTTTATTTTATTCAAGCTTTCCTTTGAAGCTAGCCCAGACATAGGATTTGTTCACCAAGGTAGGTAGCTACAGTGATGCATGGACGGGGAAAGAATAGAGGCTACTTTAAGGCCAGTTACACTCTCTCAGTGTGTGGCTGTGCATATCCACTAGGCAGCTGCACAATGAATAAAATGAGACTCCTATGTGTACTGCTGGGATATTTGGGGTGCTCTAATTATACAATAGTGATCCGACTGCATAGGACATGCCCCCTTCCTGCCCCTTTTAGCAAACAGGAAAGGGGAAAATTAGCCCCAATAGGCTTGGGATGAGTGGTGGAGCAGACATAGCCTATTGCCCCATTCTTACTCAACACTGAGCTGAAGGTTCAGTTACCAGGTATGATCTATGGAGCCCCAGAAAGCAAACCAGACAATTCCTAGGTATGACCATAGTGGTGGAGATATAGGAAGCTCACTCCAAAATATGACAGAGCATGTGGTATGGGAAGAAAATTAGTATAAGTATTCCTTATATAAACTCTGCCTGTCTGTTTTCTGAATGTATGAGAAAAGGGTCCAACTGCCTGAGTGGATCTAGTTTTTAAGATACAAAATAACCAAAACGTGCAAGTATCAGTGCAACAAGTGACCACCTTCTAATATGTCAACAGCAATGGGAGATTCTTCCCAAGAATGTACAGCTGCAGCTCAAGAAAAACTCTCCACATTTATTAATTCATTATGTATCCACAAAGGGGTGCTTGTAAAAAAAACAAATTAGTGTAGACAATTTAATAATTATATTTTTCCTGCTGAAAAAGCCATGTCTCTGTGAAACGCGTCGAGGACTATTTAAGTCATGAGTTTTCCAGTCATTTTTAAATAGCAACTTTTTAGTATTTATTTTGTATTATTTTATTTTAACACGGGTTGCTATAAGGCCTTGAAGCTATGGACTGATTGTGAAGACTCCATCAGCACTTTATTAGGATCCCTCACAAGCACTTTTCTTGAAAGCACCTTGGTGGACGTTATCAAAGCACTTGAAGCACAACTGGATAAAGACAACCTCTTCAGCCTGCTTTGCACCACCTTTGCACATCTTTGATTATGTGTAATGTATCCTGTAAGTGTTTTGGATCTTATTAATTGCTGTGGTTGCGAGGGTACTGTGCCATTGTATCTTCTTATCTGACATTAGACATTGTGGAATTAAAGAGTGATTATATGAGTCTGATATAAACCAACCTTTTTGCGAGCGCATAAACCCTAGCACATTTTTCATTTCATTTTATTGAATACATTATTATTGTCCCCCCCCCCTTTTTGTCCCTTCTGTACAAGCGCCCCTTCATGGATACATAGTGGTTACAGTCTTTCACTGAACGTAATTGTGCTTGGAGAGATAGGCATATAAGCAGAGATATATAATATATATATATATATTACCTGTTGGATAAGAACCATACAAGTCAATCAATAAAAACTAGATGTGAAACACAAATAATAAGGATAGACATTCAAGTATACACCCCTACTTTTTGGTCTGTCTATGATAGTATTAAAACAACAGTAAGACTAAAAGTTTTAATACTGTTCTATATATATACATATAATTAAATTATATAGACATCCATTCATTGTACTTTCCCAATGTCACCTTTATTGGTTCTTGACCCTATGCTTACTCTTACTGATATTACCGCCATTTTTTTATTTTGTACCAATGGCGACAATGGTTTCTTACATTTTTCTTAATGTTTCATAGGTTTCCTCTATGTGATTTGGTTTTTCAGTAAAATATCTTAACAAAGGTCATGATTCAGAGACCACAAGACCCCAAACAGAATTGCAAAAAAAGTCCCCTGTGGTCAGATTAACAAGGTTTTACGGGAAAATATAATTCTTTTTTACATAGCTTGTTTCAAAGAGCCAGACCGATCCCACATTCCGTTAACCCTTCACAATAACACATTTTTAAAAACTATTTCAATCTTATGCCACTGTACAAAATACTAATGAAACCTAAGGTGGTATTAGTGAAAGTAGTAATGTTTCTTTTGTAAGCACAGCAGTAGACTATAAATATCTAAAACACACTGAGATAAATTCAATAATTGCTTTAAATCTGATTGTTAATCTCCTTGGTTTTAATTGTTGTGGTTTTATTCTAGATTAAACAATCCGCAAAATATTTAAGGAAAAAGGTATATACAAAGTAAATCTTTATTAAACAATATGATTTAAATACATATAAAAAAATATATAATAAAAAAGCATCTCGGCACAAGACACATATAGGAAGGTACATATGAACAAGGGCACAGGCCTACAGGAACTGGCATGGAAATTATATAAAGGCACAAATAAGAAACACAAGGATGACCACAGCGATAAAGTAAAAACGAACAAATTAAATAACACACTGCAATGGTACATCGGTGCTCAAAAATTACTAACCAACCTAGAAACAAGGCTGAAAACAGCAAAAAGCCTGGTGATGAATGGTGCCAAGTCCAAACGTACCAACCCCAACGTACGTTTCGCTACAATGAGCTTCGTCAGTTCTTTTAACAGGCACTTAAACTTTATTAAGGAGCAGAATCAAAGTCAGCATTCTATCAAACCCCAACCAACAAGTCCCAGTACTCTTGTCTTTGGAGTTTGATGGGATCTAACGCCATCTGAGATACTCTATGTATGGGACCCAGCAAGGGAAAAAGACCTAACTAAAACTCTGCAATCAGGGCTGATCCTATAGACTGGCAGCTATTGATATGTAAAGTAATGGCAAGTCCTCCTTCACATAAGTCTTGTTTTTTTTAAAGATTTTAACTTCACTTCTTGGAGTTAAGTTTGCCCCAAAGATGTACGTTGATAGACATTTCCATGGCACATTACTATACAGAAAACAAAACCCTTACAATTCCCCGGAGCTTACACAACTACAGTTTGAAAACAGGAGAAATTTAAGATGCAGTCACTTAATTCATGTTGTTCTAAAACAGGTTTATTGATTTTTCTTAAAGAGCGTGAGCATTTTAGGACCCTTCTTGTCTGGATGTTTTGCTGCCACAGATTGTAAAACACACACAGTGAAGTTTAACTGTGATACACATATAATTAGCCTAGATTTACACATGCCTGTAAAGCGGGGAGGAGTGTGCCAAAAATCCTTGTGTCCACACAGACTTTGTGTATCATGATGGCGATGTGTTGTAAAGTTTTCATTTCAGCCTCTTTTCGTGCCCTTGGATCGTCAGCGGAGTTGATATTCATGTGCGTGTCACACAATAAGCTCCTACCGTGTTTAGACTGCTGAATCCCCTCCTGCTGCTCTGTGAGCATGGAGGTCCTAATACGTTACAGCTGCCATTGTCTCAGATGTCCTTTTACAGGGACAAAATAAGCCACAATGAAATTTGTTGCACTACCGTGAGTGGAGGTATTTTCTGTAAAACTTCATTTTGTAAACATAGCTTATCAACTACAATGTATTACTACCTCATTCTTTAAATTTAACTACTTAGTGGCTTAAGCCGCTTTTGTAATTAAAGCTTTAGTCTGCATTTAAAAAAAATAATAAACTTTCACTTTGCTCATTAAGCAAAGAGAAAGCCCCTCCAACCAAGGGAACATCCATGTTTAGGGGCCCATAGTTACAAACCAGGCAGGTGAAGATAAAGAGAGAAGATAAAGTAACACGTTGGTTTGCGCAAAAAACTGCAAGCTCTTTAGTCTAGGAAATACCATGACAAAATATAATATGCCTTGTTGTAAATAACTGAAATAAAATATGACCAGGGCTTCATTAGAATGGAAAAACTGGTCTATGGATAAGTATTGTACAACTACGATATGCCCATTAGAAACCCATTTTGTGTTCATAACATTTGATCGGCAATCTCAACGTTCTCTTGTCGGGATCTAGATCATATTCCTTCTATTAAGCCGTTATTAATAATATTAAGTCACTGATAGTTCTACAGTTTGAGCAGGTCTGGGGGAAGCAAATTTCCTTTGCACTCTTTACTTCCTGTACTGACTTACAGTAATTTCCTCTTTACAAGCTATGGATATGAATCACGCATACACACAGATCCTAGTTGTTGTTAATTACTGAGGAATACCAGTGCCCACAAACTGCCTGTCTATTTGCCCACGGTCTCAATGTTAAGAATAAATATCAATGCCTTTTTACGCGCTGACAGTGAGCCATTGCTTTTAAGACAATGTCCTATCCCGTACACTTGCTAAAACTCTATCATCCCGGTTGTAAAGTTGTTTTTGTAATGCTTATCTTTGCACAAGTCCTTGACCTGCTTGTAAACACATTTCAGCAGGAAAACCTCAGGCCAAGACCCTGTGTCCTTGTGTCAACAACACACACATTCACAAAAAAAGATAAAATGACCACAGCTTAAAGTGAACTGGCCTGGAGTGCCCTCTGCTGCCCTTTGACCAGCCGCTTCCCTAATCTCTGGCCTGCTGAAATGAAATGGAACACTATGCCTCAGGGAGCTGCAGATCAAATGAAAGCCAGAGCACAAATGAACAGAACAAAATAGAAATGTGTCTGGTATAAAAATAGCATTTACTTGTACGTACAATAAAAATCATAATAACACATATATATAGTATATTGTTAGTTAAAAAGATCTATTTTAATATAATTAGGGATAAAATGCATTATTATTTAATAATATATGTATAAAATAGAGATTGCGGAAAAAAAGCAAATATTTGTAATTGCAACATATACTGTAAAATCTCATCCTTTTTTTTTACCCTTTTTAGGATGCTTGGAAGGTGCACTTGATACATTATTATGTTTTGCTGTTACAAAATAACATGACCTCTATGTAAAGTATTCCTGAAAATGTAGTTCTAAATTAAGCATGGGTATTACAGTATACATGAGTGCATATTATACTTAAAATTTGAAGGTATTTAGTAGCAATGTATCATAAGCACACACAAACATAAAATAATATATGATAATATATGCATCGACATACTAGACAAGAAACTTGACCAGAAACAATTTAACGTGTGGCTTTGCAGTGTATAGAGCAAATATGGACAGCCTTTAGCTCAGAGATGCCACACACTGCAAGACTCATCATGGTAATTCAGGTTCACAGTAACTAAGATCACTTATTTAGCAAAAACATATCCCTTTGCACTATTTGCAACATTTTACAATTGGTGTTACCCAGTTTCATTGCCTGCCAACATCCCCTCCCCACAGGACCTGAGCTGGCATCGGGGTACGAAATAAAAGGGATAACAGAAGCGTCCTGCAGACAGGCCTGCTGAGAGGAGCAAGTGATTCCCATGTCACACACTGAAACTGGATCCAAGTGCACATTAATAAGGCCAATGATTAATTTTACTACAGCAGAACTTTCTGAAACCCATTGGCCTTCAAGGACATATTGTAACATTGCATTCGTGCTTCTCCTCTTACTAATATAGTACGAATGGCGTCAGCACTTGATTCCAAAGGTGCATGAGGTATACTTCCCCCATACATCAGAACGTAGATATAAATATGGGACATGGTCCACACGTCTTGTGGAATCTTGGCTGTAATATTTCACAGGATCACAGTTCTAAAACTAGCCATTGAAGCCTGATACAGACATTTGCTAATCTGATGTGTCAATAAAGAGTTGCAACAACCTACTTAACTATGGTCATTATAGTGATTTATTAGCGTACATAGATAATGCTTGGAGGTATATATATATAATATATATATATATATATATATATATATATATGTTAGCTGAATACGTAATTCTATGACTTCAGTGGATGTTCTAAAGGGCCAACCCCAGCAAAAAGAAAAAACATCAGAAAAGGCCTAGGACAGCTCTGGCATTGGTCTAAATTTCCACAACAGTAAAATAATCTCACTAGAATAAATACAAAAAATCATAGTCCAACCAATTCCTTATAAATGCTAAACTTCAAATTATTTTAGTTGTTAAGGGTGGATTAAGGAATCAAGAGTGATAGCGATATCAGAAATTGCAGATAGTGGAGCTGGCTGGAGTGGCACCTGGGCAGGTGAAACAATTGATGCAGAAATGCAGAGTGCAAGCCTTGTGGACTTTGTATGTGTATATATATATAAATATATATATATATATATTTATACTGAGAGAATTCCGAATAAATACCCCTCCAATATACAACAGTTTTAAGCTTCTTTATATAGATACTTTATTATAGTGTAGTCTCTTATAAATGCTTTAGCTAGCTACCCAATTAAAATGTGCCATTTCCAACATAGTTAAACAGCTTACATTTTACATCTAAACTCTGTCTTTTATGAGCATGCTACATGCTAGCTTTTATGCATAACATTTGTGGACTACAAAATAACTATATCTATGGAATGAAGATTTCTAGGTTATTTTTTGCAAAGTTGCAGATTTCAAATAATCTGCATTGGAAATGTTAACAAATCCCTTTCTCTTTTTTCTTCATTTTAATGAATCCCTTCAGAATGCTTGAGGCCTCCGATGAGTGCAATGAAACATTTAAACATATATTTAACCCATATTTAGGATTAACATAGGTATTGACCTTTGACCTTGTTCCAACCTTTCTGTAAGATGAATGCCTTAGAAAAAGAGAGACATGAGCTCTAGGATTTATAAACATATATGTGAAGACTTCAGGATACCAGCTCTCAGTTCAAGAGATCAAAGGGGATCTCTCAACACAGTCTCCCTAATTAACAGAAAAATGGCATTTCCCCCTCATTATACTGTGGCTAAAAAAGTCGGTCAGTAATCTGTTCATTACAAGTAGAAAGTAACAGAGATCTTCCATTAGGCTTTAATAGTACTTCAAGAGGATAAAGTCTGTGTGTGAATTGTAGACTATTGTGTTTTGTAACATTCTGGAGTCTTAACTGACAGGAGTAGTGGTTATTGCCTATCTACAACCCATTTGTCGAAACACTTTATTTAGATATACAACGCCAGAACATTTTTAGGTCGTAGTTAATTAAGTATAAAAAATTCTGGACACTGTTCATGCACAAAGTGGACATTCTGTGTAGGCAGGTGCCAAATGTTATAAAAGTTTAAAAGAGTTTTTATAAGATACTTGTGATTGAGTCTCTTCTGGTGGCACAAATGTAGATAATAACTGGATAAAAGGCAAAAAGCAGTAGACTTTGTTCATTAGGTTTCGTATGTTCTTGTTTTTGTCAATGTGCGCGAATCACCGAAGACAAGGCCACATCCCCATGAAAGTGACGAAAACAAAGCAAAAAGCTCAGAATTTTCGTCCAAAATTTGCGCGCTCTTTCACTCCCACACTCTGAATGTCTATCTACCTTCTATTATATTGTACACTTTACACTGAGTATATTGACATTTTAAAGTTATATATTGAATATAATCTAATTTAGTTGAGGTCTAACCAGCAAGGCCCACTGCTCGCTCTGTCACCCATTGTACAGCATTGTTTTGAAGGACTGTTACCCTAATGGACGTTAAGCTGAAGCACACCCTAATAACATCAGGTTCTTAGTACTGCATCTTACATAATTATTTTAGAAATGGAGATCATGATGGCGTCACCACCTGGATTATTACAATTTCCTACTAACCGGTCTCCTCCTCTCCCACCTTTCACCGCTTCAATCCACCCTCAACACTGGAGCTAGATTATTTTTTCTCTGCCGCCGTTCCTCATCCGCTGCTCCACTATGCCAATATCTTCATTGGCTCCCCATACCCTTCAGAATCATATCAAACCCTGGCCTATAGAGCCCTCAACAACTCTGCACCCCCTTACATCTCTATCCGCCTATCCAAATACACCCCTACCCGCCCCCTTTGCTCCTCTCACGACCTGCAGCTATCTTCTACTGTTGTTACCTCTTCCCACTCCCGTATTCAGGATTTCACCCGCACCCCTCATGTGGAATTCCCTTCCACGTTCCATCAGACTTTCTGCCTCATACGTAACTTTCAAAACCTGTCTGAAAACCCACCTGTTCAGGGAAGTGTACAACATTCCATCATCATAATCAAGCCATCTCAACCAGATCAACTCCTCCCCATCCAAGCAGTCCTCTCCTATTGTCCCACTTCTCCCTCAACCACCGATTGTAAGCTCGCAAGAGCAGGGCCCTCTTCTCCTTTGCACCAGTTTGTTATTGTATGTGTTTCTAAATAGTTCTACTGCCTGTAACTGCGCTGCGGAATCTGCAGGCGCTTTATAAATAAATGTTATGTAATGTAATGTAAAGTGGCTCCTTTGTAAAACATGATATTGTATGTGGACAGTCTGTTCTGAGAATGGCAAAGTGTTTAACGGTCTTTTCCTTTAATTGGTCCCAGGGTTGATTTGGTTTATAAAGTCTTGTGTGCAAGGCTTTTAATTAACAACGCAAATAAAGCCCATCTTGAAGGAACTGTAGTATAATGATTCTGTCAGTTTAAAATAAAGATTGTTACAAAAACAAAACAAAAAATAATCAGTTTGACCTTGAACTGAAAATCAACCAAATTTTACACTACGAGCTCCTTAAGAAGCATGGGGATTATAAGCAAATGTCTTGCATGTTTATAATGAATGTGTAAGGAGTATAGGGACTAATATACCATACAAGCTTCATTAATACAGTCACTAGAATTTATCTTCCATACTTCAATGATCAGATGGCACTTACAATGAACAGTTATTCTTGTAATGAGATTATTGGCATTGTTTCTTCTTGGCATGATATAATTGTTACACAGTACCAGTGTATAATCATGTTACCTGTAGGTCTGTGAAAGGTCACATTACTGCTCAAGATACAGAAGCACTGCACAGAAAGCATAACATTGTAGCATGGTGGTAACTTGCAAATGTATCAATAAAAAATGATATTAAGAAAAAAACAGCAGCACCAAAACCAGGGTTTGTGAAGTGTCCGCAACCCAGACACTAGCGTCTTGTTGCTTATGGAGCATTGAGTCAAATATCTTTCACAGAGAATGATGCTGTCTAGCTGTGGCTTTTTACCCCATAACTGTATTGTTTTTCACTTTAAGTATTGTTAAAGTGTGTGTTTAACCCCTAGTTGTCCCAGTTTAAAGGGAAGTCCCATGGAAAAATAGTTTTCTCCTTGACAGTGCTGTGTGACGTCGTTGTGACCCCCTACCAACAGGCAGGCTGCTTCCAGCCAGCGTGAGGTCTCCAGGCAGCGTGCACTTGGCCTGAAGCGTGGTCACCTCAGTCAAATACCGCTGGAAACATGTCTGTGATGCACTGCAAGGGGCAGGGCAGATTAGGCGCTGGAGAAAAATCCAAAACTGCTAAGCAGAGGCAGTGTGGTCCTGCTTTACTTCATTTGTTGGATGTAATTCCTAATATTCAGCTTTTGACCCTTGGCTTTTCTGACTACCCTACTGTCTAACGATTGTGTACCTGGCTCTCATGACCTGTACACCATACCTGGCTTTTCTGACTACCTGCTCTGTGTACCAACCTTGGCTTGTATGACAATCTGTTTAGTGTACCGAACCCAGCTGTGTCTGCCCATCCATTCTGCATTGCTACCTGGCATCTGGTACTACCTGGCTTAGAATCTGGCTACTCTTAATTGCTTTGCCTTCTATACTCAATGCCTATTATACCTGCCTATACATGAGCCTCCTCATTGTTTGTATCATTCAAACCGCTATCCACTTATCTTGGCGCTCAACCCCTTGCTAGGTGATTCAGGGTGAAGTACTTCTGTAGTGTGTGTTCCTAGGTGAGGGAAGACTCGAGATGTTGTTAATGTATATTAGCATTGACAAATACTTGGGTTTAGTTAATTTAGCTCTTATAAACATCCTTTATTTGTAGACTTGGAGACTGCCATTGCAGGTAGACACTTGCTCAAACACGACACTGAGTTGTGTCTTTATGACAACACTAATGAAGTCCTTCTTGTTCAATGAAATTCTTTCCTCCATAGACTTTAAAGTTTAAAGGACTGGATGAATCTTTCTGTTTTAACACAATAAAATATGATAAGTCAAGATGTTTATCTAGTTGATTAAGATAAGATAATAGAGTTAGAACACATATAAATCACTAATATGCCAAAATCACAATATACCAAAAGTGATTCTAGTAACAAAAAAATGGTGGAAGTTCCTCCTTTAAAAGGGACAACCAGTCTTTTGAAATCAACCCACTGCTTCCTCTTCTCCCCCAAGAGCTTTGAATATTAGTTGGCTAATATTGTATCAGTGTTCTGCAACTTTTAAAGAATCACAATTTGTCTTATTTTAATTACATAAATAGCTATTAAATGGTCACAAAGTTACATAAAATGCCTTGGTAAAGCCATATTCTATATCTGTGCCTCTACCATACCCTCTAAAATAAAAGTTACCCCCTGGCCATTTCAGATGTTGGGACATCCTTAAATGTAATCATAAGATGTTTTTTAAGAACAATGGTAAGTATAAAGTCAAACACTGTTTACATAATTCTGTTATTTGCACAAATAATCGCCTATTTATTTTTGCTTTTTGTATGATTCATGCAGTTGCTGTTTACTGTTAATGTAAAAATAAATCTGTTTATTGTTGAATGTTTTTAGCACACCTGAAAATATCATACTGCATGTATCACTTTCCTGAATGCAGCCATCTGTCAACAGCCAATTGCCATAAGATGAAACAATGAGAACCGAACGTGTGAAAGAATGAACACCTGTAATATATTGATGAATGAATTCTTGGATTAATGTATACATAGCAGACTCTATAAAAACTCAATGCTCAATATTAAGTAATGGAAATCACCATCAGAGTATAAAAAATATATTAAGATTATAATACTTGAAGAGAGTCAAAATATTGTTATGAATTACTGTAGGTACAATTATTTCTGATAATGCCTACCTGGTCGAAAAGTACTGGAAGACTGGAATCCAATTGGCTGTAACTTGTGCTGCCCATTAACCAGTCAAAAATTGGTTATATGACTAGTAGTGAACAGGGAAGGAGACGAAGTAGGAGGATAAGCTGGACTCTCTGAAGTCAGCTATTGACAGACAGCAGGTCTTAAAGGACTGGCAGATGGCAGTTGCCCAGGTACTGGCAGACGACATGCCCCAGAACTGGCAGATGGGAGGTCAGGGTTAAACCAATATGTTCAAAGCAAGAGAGGGCAAATCAGGAATCAAAGACCAAAAACTAGTCAAAGGTCAGTGCTGAAGAATCATGTAAATGTGGTAGTAGGGTCAGGGGTCAGGCAAGGACAGGAACAGGTCCAGGCATAGAGACAAGTTCAATGCCAGGATGCGGTGGACATCAAATGTCAAGTTAAAGCTATAAATGCCAAACAACAACTGAGCACCCTGACAAAAATACCACTTTTTTTAAATAGTCCAAGCCCAGTCTCCTGTCAGAACAGAACCCCCTTAAGACTCTCGTATGCCTAAGCCACCCACTGCCCACGTAAGATATTTTCCGGACAACTGCATTTTACAGAGATAGATAACTTTTCATATTATAAAATAATTTTTGATGTTTCTTTATATATTTTTACATCAATATTATTATTTATTACTAACATATGTATCGCTAACCCACGCTTTTTTTCTTTCTTTCTTTTCTCTTATATTTTTTTAGCATCTCTCTCCTCTTGTGCAAAAAAACAGCAGCCCACTTCCTACACACATACACAACACGATCTGGCACTATCCAGCAAACCCATGATGTAACCCATGATGTAAATTCTTGGTATGCAGGGTATACAATGAAAGCCCAATTACAATGGCCAAATTTGCAAGAAAAAATTGACACTCTCTGCCTTGTTTCTATGATTAGATTCACTCATGCTTTCTATATAAATCAAGAAATTTCAAATATTTGATTTTAGTTAGAAAAATCTATATCTTAGAACTAGGTGGATTTTACATTCTTAGGACACGGCATTTTAACAAAATACCCATTAATATGTCTGCTTTTCACAAGATTATGGAGTGTTGCCTATTCATCCAGTAGAGTATTTGTGAGGTCAGTCACTGATGTTGGACGAAAAGGCCTTGCTCGCAATCTCCCTTCCAGTTCATCCTAAAGGTGTTCAATCGGGTTGAGGTCAGGGCTATGTGCAGGCCAGTCATGTTTTTGCACACCAAACTCATCCAACCATGTCTTTAAGGACCTTAGGTAGCGTTCTCCTGGCTTCCGCCAAACCCAGATTCATCCATCAGGTGACGGTTGATTGACCACTCCAGAGAACACCACTCCAGTTGACACTTGGTATTGCACATAGTGATCTTTGTCGTGTGTGCAGCTGCTCAGCCATGGAAACCCATTTCATGAAGCTCCTGGCACACAGCACTTGTGCTGATATTGCTTCCAGAGGCAGTTTGGTAGTGAGTGATGCTACAGCGGACAGATTATTTTTACGCACTACGCTCTTCAACACAACAGCAGCCCTGTGAGTGTAAGACATTTCCACTTAAAGTGGATCCAGGCAGGTTGCTGAAACACCTCAATTATATATATATATAATGTGTGTGTGTGTGTGGGTGTGCGTATGTATGGGTATGATCAACAAAATGAGAACGTGTAACAGAAACATATGTTGCATAGAATTTGTATCAAATAATACTGCCTTTCTACCTTTTTGTTTAAGCAAAACGTATGTCCTGCTTTAGCTTCAACTTGAATGACAACACAAGAATGGAATATGTGACCTCTGACATTACATTTTCCCTGGACTACAACTCCCATTATTGTTAGCCAGACTTTGTGTGTAGTCCACTGTTAGTGGTGTGCTATAGCTTGCGCAATAATTAAATCCGAACACCAAGGTCAGTGTAACTGAGCCCAGCTATGTCTTATACATACACATATTAAATTATGTCACTTAAAAAATGTGTAATCTTTGCTCGTGAAATCTTTTCGAGGTGGTTAAAGAGCACAAAGGGGACATGGTTTTTTTTTCCATATTGCATGGTCCCATCTGTACGGCTCCCTTCATGAATATGCATGAAATCAGATATGACAGTGCCTCTGCACCATTAATAATCCTGTCATCTGACTTATGCAGCAGAAAGCTCCTGCCCGTGGCTTCTAGTAGCAGAGGCAGCCTGAAGGGAAAAAGAAGGCCACGGCTCTTTTTATTGGGATTAAGTGTCTGAAAATTTTTTGGCAGGGGGTTCCAAGAGAAGTAGGGGGAGGGAAGAAAAGAATCAGAGAGGGAGAAATAAGGAAGAGAAAAGTCTCTTATGAATGGTATGACTTGTTAGAAGCCGAAAGCAGTGGGTGTAATGGTATGTGAAGTGACCTTGTATATAGCCACTGTGGGTAGCCCTAGCGGACTTTTTTTTTGTCAAGAAGCAATTGCTTCAGAGGTTTGGATTTCAGCCTTTCCAGTCATCAATCATCTCAGCCTTTTCTCCTCTTTGACAGCACAGTACAAGGCCTGACATTTGACACTCAAGACTTCAGGAGGAGTTACGCACGGGCACAAGCCGGGCCCAAGGGTTGCTTCAAAAAGTGACAGCTTTTAAAGAAGCAACAGTATGTAATATATTATATATATATAAAGTATATATATATAACATACACACATTCACATATCAGTGCACACCACATATTTATAACACAGACATATATTTGAGATACAGTAGCTATAAAGCGATTAGTTTCGATATTATTATTATTATTATTATTATTATTATTGCACAGATTAAAAACAACCCAAATCATTAGACCCAGAGAGCCCTACTTACAAGCTTGCAATCCAGAAGTTATAAGGAGAGCACCTGAGGAGGGATGATAGCGTCTTGTTGGTATTGTTGCATTGGTACTGAATGGAAACATGGAGGTTTGATCTAGAGATGTCGCTCAAGAGAAGTATTGTGAATGTGAGAGTTTCTGGTAATGTGGGTAATGCTGAGACCTTTTGAGGTGGTAGGTAGAAACATGAGGCACAATTCTAGAGGAACTCTACAATGCTGTATATACTGTAATAGCAAAAAACAGGTAATATTTTGTATTATTCTATCTTTTCTTCTATTTGTACCAAATATGTATTTTAGGGACATTATTTCTTTTTGGCCAAATGTTGCTATTTACCTTATCAAATGAACATTTCTTTTCTCCTGATCTCACCTTCTGGTCTCCTACAACCATAAAGCATTCTTTTTTCTTAGTCATCTCTCTCTTTCTCTTGTAGCTTTCCTGTAACACCACAAGCCCTCTGCTAGCCACCATCTTGACGCAAGTCCTAACCCACTTGTCCAGCCTTCTGTTCATTTTATTTATACATCCCTTTTGCATCCTCAAAAACACTTAGCTTACCGTATATTCCGGCGTATAAGACGACTTTTTAACCCGAGAAAATCTTCTCAAAAGTCGGGGGTCGTCTTATACGCCGGGTACTAAAACTTACAGAGCAGGACTGGAGAATCTGTAGAGAATCTGCGGCGCGGTGCAGCAAGAGCGGCGCGGTGCCCAGAAAAACAGGCCTCTTTCATCCCGCCCCTGTATCCTATTACCTCCTTCTCTGCCTCTCAGATCCCGCACATGCGCGCCTGCGCCGCTTCACTGCAGTCCTCAGGCGGACAACAACCAGCCAATCACCGGTAAGGTATATCGCTTGCCGTGATTGGCTGGTTGTTTACAACTTTAAGTTTAAAACTGGCTTAATATTTCTTTCTTTATGGAGTCATGATGGGGTCTTGACTGTTGGACATTTGTATACTGTATGCACTGGTGCTGCACTGTATGCACTGGTGCTGCACTGTATGTACTGGTACAGATACCGGTGCTGTACTGTATTTACCCAGTATACAACAACCAGCCAATCACGGCAATCGATGTACCTTACCAGTGATTGGCTGGTTGTTGTATACTGGGTAGATACAGTGCAGCACCAGAATCTGTACCAGTTCATACAGTACAGCACCAGTATCTGTACCAGTTCATACAGTACAGCACTAGTATCTGTACCAGGTCATACAGTACAGCACCAGTATCTGTACCAGGTCATACAGTACAGCACCAGTATCTGTACCAGTTCATACAGAACTGTCCCTTACCCCACTAAACCCTTCAGTAAGCTATTCCATGAGTCATGAAGGTTTCTAGGTGGTAGGATAGGGAATATTGTTTGAGGAACAACACCAGCTCTACCAATATATCCCTGTTCTCAGAACAGCATCTGATACACGTTCATATGATTCTATTTCCAAAATCCTAATTAAAAACATTGGGATGTTATCACAGACTGTTCACGATCAAAGAAAATATAACGCAAGCAAACCAAAACCAGATCAAATGTAATATAATTCTGGCATTAATAAAGAGCTGAGAGTATTATTGTTTGCTTCCAATTGCTGACTACATTTTTGATTTGCTAAAATGGCTCATTAAATGAACTCTTACTGCAACACAATTTAGATAATCTAAAGCTACAGAAAATTATCAAATGAATGCTCATTAGTACAGAGAACAAAGTGCTGTCCATTTGTTGGATTGGTGGACCAAATGGCAGGTTATACATTTATCCAGCGATATGGTGTTTAATAAAGGAAAACCCAATACAACATAAGAAAATCACATTTTTAGAAAAACAAGATATTGTTCTGTTTTTAATCTTTTCAACTCCAGGCAGTGGGAGGCATATAGGTCAAACACCCAAGCTTGTTTTTATTTCAGTAAGCTCTCTTACTTTCAGAGAACAGCAGTAAGTTATACACAATCTACAGAGGTCAGTCAAGCTCTTGGGTCCAGAAGAACATAGTGCAAAGAAGTACATTGCTATAAAACTACTAGAATATGTTACTGCTGTACATTTTACAGGTTCTTGGAACTTTAGGTCTGATGTAAAAGCCAATCTAGTCAGACTTTGTGAACTTACAATTTCCCTCGTGGTCTTAGTCTCGCTGGCAGACAAGTAAAAATGCTGAACTTTTGAGACATGGTCCTACTTTAAGGTAGCGTTTCTCACTTTGGAAGATTTCTATGGAGCAGTATGTAAGCTGCAGGGCATTATCTCTGAATATGTCAAGTATTTTGGGAATACATGGGTCTGTTTTGGTGTTTGGGTATGTGAAAGTTGCCATGAAGAACTACGAAAATGAATTTCTAAGTGGTAGATCCATGCTAAACAAGTATAGATGTAACTATTGTCTTTTGGAAACATGGCAAGACAGAGCTAACATGGCGTAGTATTGAGTTCTCATCTGTCTTAAATAGGAATAGAGATTGTACTGAAAGTGACAACAAATATTGTATATGTTATGTATAAAACAATATACATTAACACCTACTGCTGACTAAGACAAGGTTAGTTCTATCACTGAGCACCGGCGAGCAGCGGCACCTTCCCCGGCGGCCAGAGAGGAGAATTTCCCACAGTGCCTCGGGGAATGCTCCTCTCTGGCAGCCACTCCATCATAGAAGACCCGGCGTCACATGACCTTCTGGTGCTCAGTCATAGAAGACCCAGCGGAACTATGGCCGGCCTCCACCCACTGCCCCCACTAGACACCAGGGAGTCAGAAGCACTGGTAAGTCGGGGGGGGGGTGTTATATGGAGGGGCATAAGGCTTTTCTGGATACAGAGTGCCCCCATGATATGGCTTCTTACTTTTCCCTATATGCATTCTGCCTCCAGAAATGCCTTATACCCCTGATATGCCACTCTGTCCCATGATATGCCTTTTAACCCCCTATATGCCAGATTGGCATTTCTGGAGGCAGAGTGGCACATAGACTAGAATTGACAGACTAAGACATTAGGTGGAGAGAGCCCTGCTCATTATAGAAGTCTTTGCCATTTGGGAAAATCTGAGGGGTTGGGTTCTGAGGTAAATACACAATTGGCATTAGCACAAGTAATGCAAACTACATTTTGACATTTAACCAGAAAGTAAGGATATCACAGTTGTGGAAAGCTTCTCAGGTAATTTCTACAATATCAAGCATGCATACATTTACATATACCCACACTCACATACACAAACTCCATGCCTCGCACACACGCATCTCCATGTAGGACATTCTCTCAGCTTATCTACCTTTATAGGGTCAGCACGAGGCTCATCCCCTGTGCTCCAGCAGCCGGTTTAGGGTGTATTCTCCTACTCCCTCACAGTTCTCACATGTTGCCTGCGCCATATCCAGGCACTCAGACTCAACATGTTGGGACATAGGGAAGACACATGGAGAGGGCTTTGTCGGTGGCTGTGCTCACCACTATTGGTCAGTCTCCGTGCAGCATTGCAACCATAGTTTAGGGTTTTTTTTGTTACTTACCCGAGTATAATATACCCCCCACCTTTTCAGGACTATTGGAATAAAAGGGGTAAATTGTTCATATGCTACCTGATATTTTAAAATACAGGGGTTTTGTCACACACTTTATATTTTCCTGTATCCCTACCTGAGAAATGAAAGCATAATCATTCGGGTTATTCTGCATAATAACTAATTGGTATGAATAACAAGGACTCGACTGAAGAATTTAGAAAATAGGGGGCAAAAAGCAGATAAGGGAAAAATTGGTATGTCACATTATTTTAAATTGAGTTTATTCCTCAGTACTTTTATGAATTGACATAAGGGAGGAATCCACATGTCATGACAGATAACATCTCTCTGCTGCCAAAGGACTCTATTCAGACATGCATGTTAGTGGGTTGATAACTTATTCTGTATTGCCGAAGACTCAAAGATAGACATTTCTACTTTTATCTATATCTATGCACTACCTGCATGCTAAAGATATGGGGAAGCAGCAAGATACATCTGACTATCTTACAGCAAGATGCGTCTTACTCAATATCATGGTGCTAGGTACATCTTACTACGCTCAGGCGGTCTGAAAATGTAACTCTTCGAGAGTTTGCTCAGCCCTGCTGGCACTAATAAGGATTAAGAGCCCATTGCTATTCAATGCCCACCATATATTCTTTCCACCATGAATTTCGCCGTGTTTAGTGTCAACACGGGCCAATTTAAAGCACAAGTTAACTATACAGCCAAACTCTTTTTGCACCTTTATAAAAGAAATGATATTTCAGACGTTCATAGGTATATCAAGGTATTTAATATCCTCTAGATTATAAACTTGAAAGCGGGGCTCTCTACCAAATGTATCAGTTTGTCTTAGTCTGTCAGTTCTAGTTTTGTCATACCCTTTGAATGTACACCCTCTTTGAATCCTATGGTTTTGTATATCCGGACACAATAACAATCATCTGTTCCTTAGTAGGTCTAAAAAATTAGGTAAATAAATACAACCTCAGATGAACAACAACACATAACACAGTGAAACAGTCTTTACTAATACGGACTTACTTATGAGTGTTGGGATACAAATGAAAATATAAGATTTACAGGATATCAGAATGCTTGAGGAGTCCTGCTAATTTGTAATAACTTGGGACTCACATTGGCACTGTCAGCCACAGGTACTGGGGGGCAGAAGGCCATCATACATGTTTGGTGGTGGGAAGCACAGTGGTGATGATGCCACGTCCCTGAAATTACTTTTTTAGGTTGGGATGTCTGGACAAGGGTCACGCCACTCATATGACCCATAATTTTCCAGTGGTGACCCGAAGATCTAGAGAGTTCCCAGGTATGGTCATGAGGCAAGGAGAGATTGCGCTTGAGCTGCCTGCCAGCAACACCTCTGCAACTGATTCCACTTCCACAAACAGATATAATGTCAGTATGGGACAGGACCCCAGGCATCAAGCGCCCTTGTTACATCTCTCCGTAGCTGCCCTTGTTTTTTCTAAACAGTTCCAGGTGTAGATACTCATAGTACCCCCCTGCTAGACCTCTACTTTTTTTGTTTGTTTAAATATTGAAAAAAAGACTATATGATTTACTGCCACTTATTTAGAAATTAAATGATAAACTAACCTTTAAAAAGTCAGAAGTGCTGTATATGCTTCAAATAGTTAAAGCTACAAATCAGAACTAATATTTTTCCTAATAAATGTAAATTTTAGCTTCTATGATAAATGCGTATATCACAATGTCATTTCAAGATTCAAATAGCACTTGGCATTTTCTCAGTGGTAATTTTGCCCAAGAAAAATAGTGAAGTTTCTGTCCTTTTGAGTCTGGCAAGAGACTTAGGCATTGGTTTTTTCTGGCCTGGTTTCAGCTTAAGCATAAGCCTGCAAAGCCTTGCCATGTTTTCTTTGTAAAAGACAGATGTAAAAGGTTTATTACGCAGCAGCACTTTTCTGTCTAATGCAAGCTCAGAGGTGTATTTTTTTACAGTTTGATAATCTTCAGTGCCAGCAACGAAAGTTATTGCAAGACTTTTATGCATTAACAAAAGTACAACAAATTAGTCAGACAATTAACTTTTCAAGCAGGTGCTGCTTTCCTGTCACTCCAGGCAAATTTCAGGTATTGGTGGATCTAAGGGAAAATCTATTAAAAAAATAGAATAGTGTATATAGATCAAAACAATGATTTTTGTATTAGAAACCCACCTTCTATGTCTAGATGTCTTAATCAATGACATAAATTGCTATCAAAAGGTCACATTGATTGTGTACTCAACGATCTTCATTGGCTTGGCACTTTGATGTAATTCTTTTGAATATGTGCTTGGCCAAGTGGATGCAGAAGACCAAGCCCATATGTGGTGGTCCTTAAAGATACCCTCCATGATCACCTATAGCTTCTTGTAGTGATGCAGAGTGGCTGATCAGTTTCTGAGCGTGATCATTTTTTATGTACATGCAAGGCTCACGTGCTATATGAAGGCTTTGGGTGTACAAACAACACAAGTGGCCCTGCAGAGTAGAATGCTGCTGGCTGGTTAGTGACCAATTGGCAGCTTTTCTGAAGACTAAGAAAAAACCTTAGTGCAGCTGCTGGTTACCATTGCAAAGTGAAAATATATATGCCTGTGTTGTAGGCTTGGCAGTATGAAAGAATCATTGTCCAGTCCCTACTAACATGCATTGCATGACAGGTGCCCCTCACAAAAAAATACATGTAAGTCTATCCTATGATATGTTGTATAGTGTCACCCATTTGGGCTTTGTGTATAATCTGAATCAATGGAGAAAATATACAACACTGTTCAAAAATTTGGCGCCATATAGAAATGTCCTTGATTTTGAATGAAAACCAAATGTTGTCCACTAAAATAACATTAAGTTGATCAGAAATATAGTGTGGACATTGGAAAAGGGGCAAGAACGGAAAATTGAGACCCCCCCACCTCTTTTTTTTACAGAGGTTATTTTTACACTGCCTTTATACATACCTGCCATAAACACACATATATAAGTACACTACCCTTACATACCCTTACATGCTGCTTTTACACTTACCTATACTATATATGTATGTGTGTATATATATATATACATACACTGCCCTGCCCTTACACCCCTTTCTCCCCATCTCTTACCTTTCTCATCTTCCATCCTCAATCCTTTTCGTGGGAGCACGAGGTCTGTCATTTTAGACCTCTGCTTTAGTGCTCCCTCATCACTATTCGCCGGCTTTTGATGCAGAGCACGAGGGTATGACGTCATATGCCGGCACTCTGCATCAATTGCCGGCATGTAGTGATTAGGGAGCACAGAAGCCGAGGTCTGCAGTGACAGACCTCGCGCTCCCTAATGTTGGGCCGGTTAGAGGGAGATTGTGATCGGGCATTGTGCACCCCCTCATAGCTGCGCCCGAAGCAAGTGCCTCTCTC